>CM036623.1:37691098-37927086 GCA_020746105.1 Trogon surrucura | reverse complement strand
CATCTCAGTGCTTAAATCAGCTCATATCAGCAACAAACCTTGCTTGACTGGCTGTTTATCTTAATCTCTAAGATCCCGGATCACTTCTCTGACACTTCTCTCAGCAGTCCTTGACTGTCTTGCTCCTCATTCATGCCAGCCCCACAAACTTCACTGTTTACCAAGGAAATAGGGGACTTCTCAAGCAAGCAGCATTGAGAACAGCAGCACCTAAATGCCCCAGGCTAGCTGAAATATCAGGGTGAGTCCTTTGGGTATGGAGAAGGACATAGGTATAAATTTGGCTTGGGGTGCTTTTGTGTGGCAAGAACAGCTGGGGAAGATCATGGGTGAATCGTTCTCTTTTGGTGTTTATTGGGACCTCTCATCACCAGTTTGTACTTTCTCCTTAGCTCAAACGTGAGCCTGGGGAGAATGTATGGGGGCTTGACAGATAGATAATGATAACAGCTCCTTGGCAATTACTCTGCATGATCTGTTTAGAGAGTGTCTAAAGTGGGTGTTGTTTCAAAGGGACAAAGCAGCTCTTCAAGCAGTTTTATGGCTTTGTAATTTATTTACCAAGGCAAGTTCAGGTCAGTCACACTATTTATTTCTTTTTTAATGAGGTGCTGTTTATTTTTCACTCTCATGTTCTGGATGGATTGAGACACAAGGAGGTCAAACGACTTATCCTTGAAGTCTCTAGAGCTTCCAAAGCTAAATCATTCCACCTTTTAATATGTTAAGCACGGAGCTTGACTTTAAGTCAAGGGAACTGCAAATATGTTTAAAGGTGCTTTAAAACCTTCCTAACAAGGAGCCTGCGGGAGAGCCTTGGTCTTCTGTACCCTATTGAATTTTAACACCTATGAAAGCTTTACTCACTGCCAGCTGGGGTGATATAAGGATAGCCTTTGGGAAAGGTCTGCACAGGAATATTTTTCATTAGCTCAACTACTGATCTGGACAAATTCAGATACTCCCACTGTTTTTCAGGTCTGAAATAGAAGCTCCTAAACTTAGCCTGAAGTTTTCTGTTTCAGACCCATCAAGACCTGGACACTTGCCTTTCAGTCCAAATATACCAGAGGGACTTATAAAAGATAATGACTCTTTCCATACCTTGCTTCTGCTTTAAAATTGGTGCAATAGACTGGGAAATTGAGAGATCCTTTGGCTGCATGGAAGTTAACTATTAAATATTCAGAGGCTTTTTTTTCAAAAAGAATCACTTCTTCTTTTCCTCTTTCACAAAAAAAAAGCAAACCCAATATGAAACTAAATAAAAGCACCCCAAATGCTCTTGCACAATCAGGTCATTAAAGAAAAGAATCATGTGAAAAAATAATAGAGGCTGGAGTCAGTCATGGTGGTAAAACACAGAACCAGCAATCAGGTCTGTGCTGCGGTGGTGTCTGAGAGCATCAGAAATGCACGATGCTCCATGCTGCACAACAGCAAAGCTGCAGACAAGTTCTTGTGCTCATCTCTGAGGCACACAGGCACCCCAGGGATCTCCCAGCTCAGATTCAGGTGTTCAACACTGCCACAGGGTATAAGAAAAATTAGGGCCTTAAGGTTGTAAGAAATGGCCTAACTGGGCAAAGCACAAGAATCACCCACGGGGAAGCCAGTAGAGGTGACCAGGTGTTTAGATCCTCTTGGGAAAGTCATCCACATTGGGAAAGAAACACACACCTGCCCAGTGTGTGTCCTGGGCAGGTATCATTAAGGATTTAACCTGTGGTTTTGCCTTTTCACCAGCACTTGACTTAAACCAAGGCTGCAGACAGACCTGGAGCTGGATAGACCCTTCTAACCCAGCTCATCCTTCAGGTTTTATGTAAGATAGCTCAGGTTCTTCCGACAGAGACATCTCAGTTCTTACATAAGCAGTTAAAGTGCTTGCAGATTGTGTACGTGGCTTTTGATTTCCTTTCTCCTCTGTTTCAGGGAAATGCCCAAATGAACAGGCCTTGGATGGTCTTGGGAACAGGGGGTCTCAGCCTCTCCTGCTGGAGCTGGTCCAATTTGTGCTGCTAGTTACCTGTTCACTGGAGCAGGAACCTACAACTTGACTTTCCCACATCACACACATGAGCGTCCTGACTATGGGGCTGAAGAGTTCATCTTCCATTTCTCCTCTCTGGTCCAGTGAACGTTTAATTATTTATATGACATGGAGCAGCTTCAGCAGGAGACTTTGAGACCAAACCCCACAAGATCTATCAGCTGGATGCTTACAGCACTTTTTCAGGATGTGGGAGGCCCTGCATAAACCATAGGAAATAGAGATTCAGTCTCTGTTTCCAACAGCCCAGGAGAGGGCTTAAACCAGTGGCATCTGTTTTCAGTGCAGATTACTGGTGCGCTGAGAAAGCTTATGGGATATAGCCATTTATAGAGCTTCTTGTGCCCTGTAAATTTAGAGCATGAACTATTAGTCAAATCAGAAGAGACTTCCCATTTGTTTCTGTGGGCTGGGAAGTCATCAGGCAGGATTTAGGCACAATCATTTCAGCCAAGCCAAGATTTACACAGGCTTGCATATATCAGTATGTCAGAAATGTAAACAGTACAGCTAGGTGGGGCAGATGTCCCTGTGTCAGTTAGGCTCAAAGTGGCAATTAGATACCTACCTTCCTTTATGGAGTTAATCTGCAACAACTCCACAACATCAAGCTGCAGAAATGCTAAGTGATTGGGAAATACATAGTTAAAACAGAGAGGAGGGAACAATCTAAAGGCATACACAACTGCGAGCTTCCTGCAGCACAGCCTCTGCTTAGGCTCTATATCCCAGGGAGAGATTTCATGAGAGCTCATTAAATTTTAAAGCCTTAATGGTACCTTCTGTACTGCATGATTGGTACAAAAAGGAGAGCTTGGCAAGCCCTTAATGCAGCAGGACGAAAGGCATCCTTCCACTGCAGTGTTCGTGGTTGCAGAGCATTCGCGGGGTTAGCGTGACATCGTCTGGTGAACGCCGGTACGAGTCCTACAGCTCCAGGCTGGAGCATCCCTGGGCTGGCAGAGGCCAGACAGAGAAGCAGAAAAGGTTAGTGAGGTGAAAGAACTGGTCCTAATGCCTTTCAGGAGAGTGTAGGACTGTGACAGGCAGGGCTGCAGCAAATAAATCAGCATAGTATAGCAAACTTGATGTTACAAAACTATAAGCAACTCAAAAGCCCAGACTCTCACTTTGTATTAATTGGTTCTGCTGTGGCTAAACTTGCCTACTGGTTTGGGTTTTTTAATTTTTCCCTCATTTTCATTTTTTTTTCTTTTTTAAATCTTCAAAACTTTAGCAACTAGTTGACATATTTTCTCTTTCTACTTGTCTGCCACCTCCAGCCACAATTTGCAGACCAGGTGAAACAGTCAGTCATGGGACAGTGTTGCTGGCTGTAGCAGGAATGGCCAGGAGCAGGAGGAGAGAGACCCAGCAGAGTAATAAAGGTATTCTCAGGTGGACACTCCATGCATGGCTCAAACCTTTGCATTTAGAAACCAAGAATCCCTTTCTAAAGGCTGCTATATTTTAGGGGTTCCAGGGCTGAAATTAAAAAAAAAATCCTTAAGGGTTTTGCACACCTGAAACTCAAGTCTCCTCAGATGTTGAAGGCATAAATGCACTTGGGTCTCTCCCTCTCTGAGCTATACACCCACAACAGTAATCTGAAACTGCATGTGTTTGTATCCAGGTCAGGGAGATGGCATAAGAGCTCATTTGCCTGACTCACCAACTTCCTTGCCAAGTGAGCATGAAATTTTCATGACACTGCAAAGTAGCTGATCAATAGCCTCCTAAATGGGACTGCTCCAGAGATTTTATACCCAGGAAGCACCCTGAATAATTGATTAGCTTTTGGGAAGCAGGATTATTTATGTATTTTTGTATATTTGTTGTGGTGGTAGTGCTGGTTGTTTAGGAAAAAATATATTGACTGAGTTGAGGAAAACAGTCTCTATAAAATCTTGGGTAAATGAGATCACCTACCAGCTCTATACAGAAAAAAATAGGAGAAATCATGAGAAGATGATGCATGGTTGTGATTTTAAGCTCATCTCTGGGCCAGGAGAACAATCTCCAGCCATGGAGCTGGAGTCTTCACTAGTCCACATTGTTAATGTGACCAGTATCACACACTCACATAAAGTCACTGTTCCCCAGGGATGCAGAACATCTGTCCAAAAGCCTTTTAATGGCAGCTGAAAGTGGCACCCTAGGATCATTTATAGTTTTGTGGGGGTCTTTTTAAGTTTGTGTCCATTCTGGTTTGATATTCTCCAAAACACTAATAGAAAAATGAACGACCCAAGCAGTGAATCTGAGTGTTATCCATCATTCGCAAAGCACCTGGGCAGAGCAACAAATGCCCTCGCAGTCTAAATGTTGGTACTGCTCTTCCCAACTCTTTTCTCATCACTAGCTCAAGGTACAGAAGCACGTGAAACATTTCTCTGTATCCCACTTTTACCATCTAATGCTCACAAGGACCCCCCTGGCCTTGCCCATTGCACCCAGGCCCGTTTTCCCGGCCAAGACTGAGCAGCTTCTGCAACCAGGGTCATCCAGCCAGGCGTAGTCAAGAGGAGCTACAGCTGTGGGGAGTGGAGCAGGGGGACGGACTAATGGCTCAGTGAGAACAGAGTCATGCCCCATGCCCTTAGGATGACATCTGTTCTGCAGAACCAGTATTTGTAGAGTCAGCCTGGAACATTCCTGAATTGAGAAGTTCAGACAAAAAATCACCTATCAGTTAGAGGTACAAGATACTTCGAAGCCACATGTTACAAGCTGAGTCTTGCTTTAACACTCAGTGGGGCCCAGACTGGGTTGCTTTATTATTCAAACACACTACATCTTAGTCATGTTATTTTTTCAACATGGAAAGAGCTACATTCCTTCTACGAGCAAAGAGGTCGGATGTGCAGCCTGCACAGCCCAAGCATGTCTGAATTTGCCTCTTCTAAACTCTTTGATAATTCTCTCTATTCTTGAGTAACTCAAACAGTTTTACAACGAGTGACCCAGGGAAAAGAAAAAAAAAAAGAAAAAAATAAAGATGCTATCTCGTACTGCATAAGCTTTCAAAGGCACCCTTCGGATCACTAAATTGTAATGGATTTTCCATGACACCTTTGAGTCCTCTGCATGGAAGTGTGCGAGCTGCCTTCAGTCATGCAAGAACAAGAAGATCTCTGCAGGAACAGCAGGCATCTCAGGATATTTATCAAGGCAGGCAGCCTAACACAACACAGGGAAAATGTAAATGAGCACTGCCTAAGTGCTCACACACCAAGAGCATGCATGGGCTCCTCACTGCTGCTTCAGGGCCTCTTTAATAAATAGCCAAGTAGAAAATTAAAAGCAGCGTGGTATCAGCAGCAGGTAGGTTTTTTGAGCTGCTCCTGGCCCAGCACGAGGCTTCCTCCCCAGTGCCTTCCCGGGCAGGATCGTGCTCCTCCACCGGTGGGGGTCCAGGCTCTGTCCTTCAGACACATGGAGCCAAATACGTGTCCGTGTGGAAAGGGGTCACCTACAGCTGAGAGTGGCTGTGGTGGTTATCTACAAGCAGTACAGAAGTAAAGTAACAAAGAAGTAAAGAAGTAAAATTTCTACCTTTCAGATGGAAAAATTAAAATTTTTACTTTTCAGAATTAAAAGTTAGCTTTCCTGTCAAAAACAGGGCTGCATTCAGACCACCTCTCATGCAGCCTTTTGGACCTGCAGTTGTGACCCTGGTGAGCTGGCTGGCCCTGGCTGTTGCAATGACGATTCTGCATCTCTAGCCAGCTGTCCAGCTATCCGGGGGTCCTGCCTGGGGACAAACAAGCAGACAGACAGACAGGCAGCCCAGTTCCCCTCGGACACGTGCTTTCCAAGTGACTTACGCTATCTCCCAGTCAGTGAGACAGACAGAGAGGAGCTAGAAGGCTTCCTTTGCATTTTGATACTCCCCAAAAAAACAACCACGTAACGCTTCTGATGCATGCAGAGACTGCCAGCACAGCCTCGGGAAATTTTCTGAGTCAGTGGGAAGGCACCGCGGGGCCACCAGCCCGAGGGACAGAGGGAAAACCCCGCAATGCTCCCAGCCAGCACTAGATGCCCTCCTCGCCCTCTCCTGGGAGGAGCTTCTGGATTCTCTTCCTTGAAATTCTGCAGTAGTTTTCCAGTCTCTTCCTCCATTTTGGGCACTTGTTCTCAGCTCTCTTATAGCCACGTCTCATTTCAGGAAACTGGTGGTTTTGTACTTCATCTCTCAGGAAAACTGATGCTGCCAGCTCATCTGCCCAGTCTCTACTCCTGAGCTCCTCTCTACCACTTTTGTCTCTGAGGAGGAACTAACAAACCTGGTGGTGGGTACAACTGACTCCATCCAGATTCTCCCTAATGAGCCTTTGCCCTGTCTGCTCCAGGAGTTAGACTTTAATCCCTTGGTGTCGTCCCACAAGTCATCTTTACAGGCCTTACCAGTGAAGGCATTGTCACCACTTGCCAATTGCTCCCCTGAAAAACTTGTCACTGTTATTTATCACAGTAACCATTTTTCTGAGAAGGATATTTTCATCTGCATTCTTAGCCTGGACCTCTCTGTAACTGTGAATTCTTACATATCCCACCATCAGCTCAAAGACTGCTCTTCTTACAATAAATCTTTCTTTTAGATGCATTGCCATTCTTGCTAACTCACTCCTCCTTCCCCATGACAAATTTGCTCTCCTTGTCTTCTCCCACCTTCTTACTCTCTCCCTGCAGTCAAATTTGATAACTTCTCCCTTTTCTTTCAGCATCACCGAAGCCCGGTGTTTTTCTCTTCTTGCTCACAGTAAAACCTTGTGCCCACACTTTCTTCACAGAATCACAGAATATCTGGAGTTGGAAGGGACCTCAAAAGATCAGCCAGTCCAACCCCTCTGCCAGAGCAGGATCCCCCAGGGCAGGTCACACAGGAACGTGTCCAGGCAGGGTTCAAATGTCTCCAGAGAAGGAGACTCCACAACCTCCCTGGGCAGTCTGTGCCAGTGCTCTGTCACCCTCACAGTGAAAAAGTTTTTCCTACTCTTTTTGCTGAACCTCCTATGTTCCAGTTTGTATCCATTGCCCCTTGTCCTGTCATTGGACATCACTGAGAAGAGCCTGGCTCCGTCCTCCTGACACTCACCCGTTACATACTTATAAACATTAATGAAGTCACCCCTCAGCCTCCTCTTCTCCAAGCTAAAGTGACCCATCTCCTTCAGCCTTTCCTCATAAGGGAAATGTTCCTCTCCATCATCCTTGTGGCTCTTTGCTGGACTCTCTCCAGCAGTTCCCTGTCCTTCTGGAACTGAGGGGCCCAGAACTGGACACAATATTCCAGATGTGGCCTCACCAGGGCAGAGTAGAGGGGCAGGAGAACCTCTCATGACCTACTAACCACCCCTCTTCTAATATACCCCAGGATACCATTGGCCTTCTTGGCCACAAGGGCACATTGCTGGCTCATGGTCATCCTGCTGTCCACCAGGACCCCCAGGTCCCTTTTCCCTACGCTGCTCTCCAGCAGGTCAGTCCCCAATCTATACTGGTACATGGGATTGTTTTTTCCCAGATGCAAGACTCTACACTTGCCCTTGCTGTATTTCATAAAATTTCCCCTCACTCAACTCCAGCCTGTCTAGGTCTCTCTGAATGGCAGCACAGCCTTCTGCTGTGTCAGCCACTCCTCCCAGTTTTGTGTCATCAGCAAACTTGCTGAGAGTGCACTCTGTTCCTTCATTCAGGTCACTGAATATATACCTTTGCCATCCCCTACCTTCAGTAGCACAAATTCCTCTCCCCCAACTTCCTGTGCAAAACATCATGGGATTGTAGCATCTATCTGCTTCGGTAGCCCTCTGCCTTTACGCAGAAGATGCCTTCCTCTGGGTTGAATTTTCCTTTATGTGTCTCCAGCCCATTTTAGGCACTGTAACCAGAAATTAGGCCACCCTCTCCATCTGGACAAGTCCTGAGTGGATTTGGCCATCATGCTACAGGGTAGCAGCTGGGAGACAGGAGCTGGGACTGTGCTGCTGGGCACTGTGTTGCCCTGCCACGTACTGCAGCAGCTCCCCAAGTAGGAGGCTGTCTGGCTCACGATGTTTCTCACTTTCTCAAATACACACGCACTTGCTCTTTCTGTCTCATGCTCTCTTCCGTTCCTCCTTCTTAAAAAAAACTCTCCCACCACAACAGCTTGTCTCACAAGCACCTCGCCATGACCCAGATACTATAGATGACATTTCCTTTTTTATTACTGTAACAGCGAGTCAGTCTTGCTTGTCAATGTTCATGTGAATATCAACAGATCAGCAAAACTGGTCTTGAAACCTCCTAAACTAAAAGCAAGATTTGCATTTGACTGATATTCTGACATATCAATGCAAAACAGAATGACTTTGGGAATAAGCTGAAGGCACAGCATGTATGAGGCAGCCAGGTTTGGTTCTTCTTGTCTCCTATTCTTGAGAAAGAGGGGTAACAGCAGGAGCAGAAAAAAAATTACTGTCACATATAGTTTCCACATATTTTTACAGGGGGCCATACAGAGCTGGTTAGACTGGCAACAATAAAGAATGCTGAGGAAGTGAGTGTCATGCGACTTCACATGTGGACAAAAACTGAGCAAGACTGAATGAGAAAAAAATAAGGATTCGTAGTTATTTACATTGGTGCTAGAAAGGTCAGTAACAAATAGAAGGATCATGAAATTGTGTTACTTGTGAAGGAATTTGATGTAACTGATGCCACGGAAGCCTGGTGAGATGACTTTCCTGATTACTGTAATAAAATTGTTGATTAGGAAGGGCAGACTGCGGGTGGTTCTCTGTATCATCACTATCGGTGAGTTGCTAAGTCAGATTTACCAGAAGCTGAGCAGAAAAGGACAAATATCTGCAGAATTATCTTCCACAGATCACGAAAGTCAGGTCAAAAAGCAGGATGAGCTGTTTCTTAAACCCATTATTCATTAAACCCTCATCCAATTTGTGGAAAGAAAAGTTCTGTATCCATGGAGGACTTCATAATGGGAGATGTATGCTAGAGATGTATGCAGCCAATAGAAAAATAGCATTTAGGTGATACAAGTGAATTCTCTAACTCAACAGGTAATGCTCTCAAAGTGAGATCACTCATTGCAACATACCATGGTTAATTAATTGTTAGAAAGTTTGCAGCTCTCTGGAGACGAGTCATCAGAATCATGACCTGACTATTTGTGGCATTGACTGCCCTAAACACTCAGCATTAAAAATGTAAGTTCTCTAACTTGAGGAAAGATACTATCCATGTTTGCTGGTAAAAAATTGTCTGTAGAAAAACTGTCATGAAAGTTGAGTCCTTTGATGAAGAGTTTATCAGATAGTCAAAATATCAGGATTTCCAAGTCAAGAGTACAAACAGATCATGCTAAAAGGCTTTTCTTGGTTCAACGACAAAGTGAAGGAATCAATGTGAAATGGAAAAGCAATCTATTGAAGATGTGGAGGGGAGAAATAGCTGCCAACTAATGTAAAATAGATTTAACTGTCAGGGGCTAGGGTTGGGCAGGCCCTGAACACTGGCAGAGGCTCTCTAACCCCTCTTGTTCGCCAAACAGGAAGGGAAATGAAATGAGGCAGAGACGCCTAACGAACTGGAAAAGAAAACTAAAACAGCTTTAATAAAACAATAATAGTACTAATAAGGAAATAATAAAAATAATGAACTATATACAAATCTATACAAATCTGATATCAAACCCGACTCCTCCCCAGTAGCAACCACCGATGATGCTGGAGAGCAGGCAGTACTGAGAAAACCGCAGGCCCAACAGCAGAGGGGAGCTGCACACAGAAGCTGGATTTTCAGGAATTCAGGGTTGGGATCAAAGGGAGAAGATCAGACAGACTCCTGCTCGGACATCGGCCACTGGGGAAGAGGGTTTAACCCCTGTGATCCCACAAATTTATATTGAGTATGATGTATATGGAATGGAATACTCCTGACGGTCACCTCTCCTGTCTGCTCCTCCCCAGAGGTGTCACCTTTTACTTCCTTGTGACCCCTTTTACTTCCCAGCACCCCCAGTGTGGCACACAAGAGCCAGCAGTGACCTTGGTCACTACAGGAGCAAGTATCAGCAAGAGCCTTTCTGCATCCCAATCCCAGGTTGTAACTGTAAACATCAGGCGTTATCACTTCTAGTAGCAGGCACTGGCAGCAAAAACACACTGTTAATTACAGAAAGTGCAACCTCTTAGAAGAGACTGAGCTGAAAAGTAAAATCACTGAACAGAATTGCTTCTGTTTAGCTCAAACCAGGACAGTAACTAAGTGTGACAAATGAGTAAGCGAAATTAAAACCATCTAGAAACACCTCAGAACAGACAGAGTGAAGAAAATGTTTTAATACTGGCTAAGAACAAAAGTAGTTTAAGAATAGTGCAAGAATATCACTAGGGAGAGCTAGTAAAATTAATAGTAATGTAAAAGAAAGAGAGTACTTAATAAATAGTTGTCTGTATTCAGAAAGCAATCAGATCGTATACATGTATAACACAGGGCTGATGATGGAATTTTCTGCTCAGTAATACCAAGAGAATGATAAACCGGGACTACTAGGGAAAAATATTTAAAATGAGCAGTCTGGCTAATTAGCATTCCTGAAAGAGATGGCACGATCTCTTTCCTGCTTCTGTTTGAAGAAGTGCTCATAGTGCATCAACACTCCAAAAGCGTAGAGAGGATGAACCAGGTAGTTACAGTCAAACAGAAGTGACATATGCAAATACCTAAGACCTAAGGGTGGGAGTGTGGCAAATGCTAATAATAGGGCCACAAAGATGCTCCAGGGGCTGGAGCACCTCTGCTATGAGGACAGGCTGTGGGAGTTGGGGTTGTTCAATCTTGAAAAGAGAAGACTTCAGAGGGACCTAACAGCTGCCTTCCGATACCTGAAGGGATCCTACAGGAAGGCTGGGGAGGGACTTTTTACAAGAGTGTCGGCTGATAGGACAAGGGGAAATGGGTTTAAGTTGAAGGAGAATAGATTTAGATTAGATCTTAGGAAGAAATTCTTCAGTACGAGGGTGGCAAGACTTTGGAATAAATTGCCCAGAGATGTTGTGGCTGCCCCCTCCCTGGAGGTGTTCAAGGCCAGGTTGGACAGGGCCTTGAGTAGCCTGATCTAGTTGAGAGGCGTCCCTGCCCATGACAGGGAGGTTGGATTAGATGACCTCTAAGGTCCCTTCCAGCCTAGGCCATTCTATGATTCTGTGATTCTATGATTCTAATAAGCATCTTTCAAAGAACAACAAGATTAATTTGGCAAACTGAGTTCCAACCTTTATGAGTCTGGCCCAGACATTATGAATTCAGAGTTTTCCAAAGCATTAGATGCTGTATCAGGAAAAAAAACCATGTCCTGTAAAACACAAAAAGTTATCCCATAAATATGTGAGAGCAGGACAAATGAGAGATCTCAAATACAAATGAATGACCACAGCACGGGCTCCTAGTACAGTCTTCTAACATAAGGAAATTAAGCAACTCTGAGTGTGTATATGGTGTTACATGTAGGTAGAGATGTAGGGAAATGATTTTATCTTTGCACATTCATACAGAGCAGTAGAAATATCAATGCTGAAATAGTCCCTGATCTGCAGACTCATGCTATTAGGAAGAGGGTCTGGGGAGGGTACTATGAGCTGTCTCTGACATGGTTTTCCCACAGAGGCTTGCTTTAGCCACCTCTGGAGACTGGATCTTGAACTAGACAGACCTTTGGTCGACCAGTAAAGCCGCTCCTATTGTCTTAGGTGTCAGCACCCTTCCCATGCATGCATTCTTCAAAGCAATCTGAAAAAAAGGAAACCATGAACTACCTGCAACAGCAACCTGCAAAGGCCAGAGGAAACACCATCCCCTGTGAGGACTCACTCTGCCCTTTGGCCTTTTACCAACTTTAGCCCTTATTCATCACGTTAAACCACTTCTCAGTCTCCTGTGACTGTGTGCAGGTTAATTGCACAAATATTTGCACAGAACCCACTTGCTTCTTGAGTTCCTAGCTATCACCACAGTCCTTTAGCCTTGCCAGCGCAGGTTTGGCCTTGAGCATGACCTTTGGCAGGGTGCATTGGCAGCAGCTGCATTTTGGGCACAGCTGTCAGAGCTGTTTGATCCATGACAGCTGTCCACTAAAAGACAAAAATAGCCCTGGCATCAGGAACTGGGATTTCCTTCTGAGAGCTGAGATCCCCAGTCACCAAACCAGTTCCCCAATCACTTTCCTTCTGAAACATAAATGTATTTTCCATATACTTGGGCCTGCTTTTGGTAGAAGAGGTCCAGATTTCATTCTCTTCCACGCTTCCTCTCTTCATCATGTCCTTTCTTCAGAGCAGCGAAGATCCTCATAGGAACCAACAGGCACACACTGGTACCCACCGCTGGCTGGGGAGTCAAAGACTACAGTTGCTGGATTGCCATATAATAAAGAAAAAGATAACAACATGATTTTAAAATTTAATCCAGGTTACAACAGCATTTTTCTAGAAGAATCTGTTGGTGTGAGGTAGTTTTCACAGTGTAGATCTGCTGTATTGAGATTTTTGGGTGAGGTATCATGATTTCAGCCCATTTTTGAATACCCACCAAGATTAGAAGCTTTGCTGCTCAGCACTGGGCATGTGGGAAGACTCATCTGGAGGTAGCTAGGGACCACAGAAGATAAAAAAGCCTGATATCTAAGTAGAGGAAGCAGATTGTGGGTTAGATGTGGGCTAAACAGAAAAGGGGGTTCATGTTAAGTTTCTGTTGCTCTACTAAGAATGGCTTCCAGGAGTTATGCCTTTTTTTGCAGCTTGAATTTACATGGAAGAAAATACCAGGAACTAAAGACTGCTTTACTTTAGGTGAGAAGGTTGAAATAAGTGTCTGCCTTATGTATTAAACAGATGTATTCTTTGTATGTAAATGATTCACTTGCTTCTGCTGAGTCCTGACGCACTGAACTTGGAAGAAAGAAGACAGTTTTCAGCAATGCTTTTTGATAACTGGGACAAAATACCATGGGAAGTGACCAAACACAGCAGGGGACTGGTGGGGTCTCTGTTCTTTGTGTCTCCAGAGCAAGGCTGCATGTCTCTGCAGCAGATGCTTTAACTCAGCAGCACCTCTCCAGACTCGGCACAGAGCAACAGGGTGAAACGGGGGCGAGACATGGAGCCCAGACTCAGCGAACATACACCCATGCCAGCAGAAACCTCGCCAGCCGAGGACCTGCCCACCTTTCCACATGATGAAAATCTAGGAGAGGTTTGGGGAGAAGAGGGTTGTTTGGGCTAGTTTTTCTTCTGAATGCTATGATAACGCTACTCACGTCTAGTTGCGCAAGCTCTCTAAAGAGCTGGGATTCCCCCTTCTGATAGAAGTTACACAGCAGTCACACTTCCTTTAATCTCCATCAAACTATTGTTTCAACATACCACCTACACAGCCAGATGAAAAAGCGCCAGTAAAAGGGAACTGTTGTTGTTTTGTTTTTCCACTCTCAGAAAAAAAAAACAAATCTTTGAAGAAAAGCTCAGGGTCCAGCTTTGTATGCACTAACTCCTCCTTTCCATCTGGAAATTCCCCTTAGTTGTACCGTAAACAAACTCCCCTCGAATATGCTAAAATAAAGCGAACTGAAATTCAGTAGCAGACATGGAAGTAGGGACTATTTGTAATCTGGTGGTTACCAGGAAAAGACCAAGAGCAGATAGAATCTGATTTTTCATTCTAGACTATTTTGAATTTCTTTTTTAATGAAGTAATAATTCATCTTTTAAAGCATGTTCCATTTGAATACATCTTTTCATTTGATTTTGTGATTGAGCTTGATGAGATTTTTAACTATCAGATGTTGCTTCTCTTGATTCCCAAATAATGGATTAGGCTTTGAAGAGTAAATACCACCATGCTGCTAGCATTTTTCAAAAGGACGTTGGCTTTCTAAGACAATTATTTATTTTTTTGTTGTCGTACCACTGATGCTTCGAGTAAGATCCCCTCTAGCAGGGAGATGAAAGATGGTGTCCTAACAGAAAACACTGTTGCTAGGAATAGGCACACAAATTTTAGTTCATTATGATAGACTCATAATTTGCTACAACAAACCACTATAGGAGAACCACAGAACAATCATGGAGAACACCAGAAGATGTCTGGTTTATAAACAGTATGCCAGCTTTTATGGTCTCCTCCTGTTTCTATGCCTTTGGATTGCCAAGAAGCTTTCTAGGGAAATACCCTGGTACCCACTGTGTCCATTTTAATAATTTTTTTTTATTATTTTAATAAAATTTTAAAGCAACAAAATTCAGTCTTGAAAAGAGAAGACTTCGGGGGGACCTAACAGCTGCCTCTCGATACTTGAAGGGATCCTACAGGAAGGCTGGGGAGGGACTTTTTACAAGAGCATCCACTGATAGGACAAGGGCAAATGGGTTTAAGTTGAAGGAGAATAGATTTAGATTAGATCTTAGGAAGAAATTCTTCAGTACGAGGGTGGCAAGACTTTGGAATAAATTGCCCAGAGATGTTGTGGCTGCCCCCTCCCTGGAGGTGTTCAAGGCCAAGTTGGACAGAGCCTTGAGTAGCCTGATCTAGTTGAGAGGCGCCCCTGCCCGTGACAGGGAGGTTGGATTAGATGATCTCTAAGGTCCCTTCCAGCCTAGGCCATCCTATGATTCTATGAAAATTAGCTGAAATTCATCCCTGACTATCACTCCACCAACCAGCAGACAGAAGCAAAGCATTTTTTAAATTATGTCACCATGTGCTAACAGCAACAGCCTCTGGGAGCCTGCTGTTGTTCTAATAGAGATCCACTTACCAGAGCAGCCCAGCCCTAACTGCATAGCTCTGGTCTAGTAATAAGACCTCAATTCATAAAACATTTTAGGCACATGCTTCAGACTGATATAAGTTGCAGTTCTACAGGCAGCTGAGCCAATACAGCAATTCGCTGCCAACCATCCTGGCATTTGTCAGAGCCTTGGTTGGGCCAGTTCTTCTTGTTAAAATGGCAGAAAACCATTGTACTGTTTGTTTTCCAAAGGGAGCTGGACCTTCCCCTTTGAATAAAGGCAGACTGTGATGTTGGCTTCCTCTGCCTCCCGAGGCTGTGCCCTCAAGTATTTATTTAAATACTGTGATAAATTGCAGCTGACAGCATTCTGGTTTCCCTTCATGGTGTTTTTGTGCAGTGCCTGTACAAAAGGGGATCTGCTCCATATAGCAGGGTGTCAGCTGCTACGATACAAATAAAGATGTTGCAAACTGGACTCTGTAGCAACTGCAGACTCTGTAGAAACTGCAGACCTAGGTGGCTGTTTCAGGAGGTCTGCTGGAGAACACACTGAGAGCACAAGTGGCAAAATGTACAGAAACATTAATCACCTGATGTGAGTAGCAGGAGACCAACGAATAACACTTCTGTGGCTGCTGCTTTCCTGGTCTTTAAAGAAGTCCTGAGCAAAAGGACTGCCTGACTGTAATGATACAACATCACGTTTCTCCAGGGCACCCAAAAACATCCATAGGATATCTGTGGCTGCTCCTACAGCTACCTACAGATACTCATGTTCATCTGTCCACAGAAGGAATGAATTCATGCATCCCAGCCCAGAGCCCTCACCAACATCTAGTCTTCTCCTAAATCTTGAAATCAAGCAAAGCAAAGACATTGCATTCTTTCTGGGCCATCTTCTTTCATCTTTTGTTCTCACAGCACTTTCCCTCCTCTCTCAAGAGTGACAGGATGTCACCCGAAGTGATGGGACAAGAAAGGGCCATCGAATCAAAATGAAAATGAGACTTTGTGGGTTTTCTTGGGTATGTGGCGCTTGAGATCCTCAAAAGACACGCTCTATTTCGACCTGCATTCTGCTGTCTGTGTTCCACAAGCTGCAGCTCCAGGATGCAGCTGGGTTGCAACCTGCCTTTCTACCTGACAGAGGGCCTGTTTGCCTGGGATCTGAGTGGTGACACTGGCACAGCACACCAGGATGCTTCTGCCTGGTCAGATCAGCAGGAATCTTGGCATTCAGCTCTGTCGAACTCTGTGATTTTTGTGCATGCTCCCTATATGTTGATATCTATATATTTTTAAATTCGTAATAACACCTGGGTCTCATACTGTATCTTTTTGCCACTTCAGCTCAAAATATCTTCAGAGGAACTAGACATCACAGGTGTCTTTTCAAACAGAGAAAATTAAGACTCGGTCAGAGAGGAGATTAATGAAAAGAGCCCACAAGATCAGTCCAGAGCTGAGCTGCATCTGTTTCCTTCTTATTATTTGGCCACATACTCTACCAAAGCTGTTGGACAGTTATCAGATATTTGCATTTCTTAAAATGTTGAAGCCTGCAAATTTGCCTGCACTGAAGTTTCATGCAAAAACACCCCACATCTGGGTAACCTGGAGTACACAGAACTTTACGGTGTCAAGGTACACCTGCTTCCACTCTAAGAAGAAAGATTAGCTCTGTCCCAGATGAAACCAGGACATCTGCAAATTCACTCTAGGAAAGGTGTCACGGGTTAGGACTGGGCCGGCCACTAACGCGGACAGACGCTCTCTAACCCCGTCTTCCCCCCCCTAAATGGGAAGAGAAAAGGGAATGAGGCAGAGAGACTTACGGATTAGAGGAGAAAAAAAACTAGAACAGCTTTAATGAAAATAATAGGAATAATGGTAAAAAAGATAAAAGTAAAGAATTATATACAACTATAGATAGTAGCCCGATATCAAACTCGATTCCCTCCCCCGATAGCAATCACCACTGGTGCTGCAGAGCAGGAGGCACTGGGGAAACCCCAGGCCCAGCGGCGGCGGGAGCTGGATACAGGGAGCTGGATTCGGGAACTCAGGATCTGGATCAAAATCAGGAGGTCAGATGGAGTCCTCTCTGGACACCGGCCGTTGCAGGAAAAGGGCGAACAAAAGGGCAAAAAGGCCGAAAAAAGGGCAAAAAAGGGACGAAACTCTCGTGATCACTCAATTTATGCTAAATATGACGTATATGGGATGGAATACTCTCGTTGGTCACCTGTCCTGTCTATTACCCCCTGGAGGTGCCACCTTTTACTTCCTTGTGACCCCCTCTTACTATCCAGCACCCCCAGTGTGGCACACAAGAGCCAGCAGTGGCCTTGGTCACTATAGGAATAAGTATAAGCAAGAGCCTTTCTACATACCAGTCCCAGGCAGTGACTGTAAACATCACGTGTTATCACTGCCAGTAGCACATACTGTCTGCAAAAACATGCTGCTGACTTCAGAACATGCAGCCTTTTAGAAGACACTAAACTGGAAAGTAAAAATCACTAAACAGGACTGGGTTTTTAGCTAAACCCAGGACACTCAGGTATCGCTCTCATGTACCACAGTCTGCAAGGCAGGCAGACTTCTCACTACCAGTCTCATGTGTTAAAATATGTCTGCACTACACCAGCACCAGATGAAGCTACACCATTTATCTTTCCATGGGTGGGTGTATTTACAGAATGATTGAAGCTACTAGTGTTAGGAGAAAAAAATGATGGAAGGGACATCTGTTAAAGAATCTTTCCAATTAATAGAGTAACTTCACGAATGCCTCTTCAGAAAATACATTCCCAGCACGAATTAGAGGACCTGGAAATAGTGTTTGGAAAATGAGACTATAAATTCATTGTTTAAGTGAATGGAAACTGCTGGACACAAGCCAAAATTCCAAGTGTCTGTAGGAAGATCGATTTATAGGAAGATCTTTTTATGCTGAGAAAATTGTGCCAGAGCTTAAAGTCAGCATTTTTGAGGGTGATTTCCAGAAGATTTTTATGCTGTCAGCTCCATCTTTATGAGGGAGTAAGACGATCTGAAAAACTGTTTGGAAAGAAGGGGAAAAACTTGGATTTTTTCCCCTCAATGCATATATATATATCTTGAAATCTCCAGAAAGACTACACTTACTTTTTCAGACTATGTCAGGGAATTTATCTGAGAAAATGGAAAGCAAATATCTCAACATATGTGCCCCACTAAATCTTTCCCTTTAATAAAAGGCTGAAAGCCATCAAGTACTTTCTTTTCTCCAAAAATTGCCTCAAGAAAGGTATCAAGATAGCCATCTGACTCTGTAGGAGGTGGTTCCATGGCCTGGCCACTGCAGAGTGATATAATCAGCCAGACCACCACTCACATATGAGCCTCGGTTTCCCCAGCGGAGGCCAGTGACACAAAGTGGAGAAAAACTAAGAAACATGTAATTGTAAAGTAGAGCCCATGCAGCAATCTGACCTCCACCACTGAGGTGCAGTCAGGTATATCACAAAATGACTGGCAAAGGCTCAGAAAAATCAGTTTTTCAGGAAGGTTCTCCCTGATGCTCTTAAAGAGACACATGATGCTAGCTGGAGGTGTGTCTCCTGTTGCTTGCTAATGCTCATATTGTGTGGGGGGTTCACCTCACATGAAGCCACACAGATCTCTGAGGTCATCTTTCAAAAGGGACCTTTAAGAAAATCCAAGAAATGGAGCTCAGGGGTGAGAATTTTGCCATCACATGCCTGCTCTCCATTTCTCCATCACACAGAGGTGTTGAAGTTCAGACCAGTGATCTCAAGGACTGGTTTGCTCTAGGTAAGGGCTGGCATGCCCAGGTGATTCCAGCTGTATGCAAGAGGGAACCCCCAGTATAGAAGGATTCAAAGATGTTACAAGTTACCCACGCTGTTAAATAAATACAGACATGTCCTTTTGAAGGCTGGACCTGATGATCTCAGAGGTCTTTTCCAGCCTCAATAATTCCGTGATTCTGTGAAGCGAAGGACTCACATCCTCAGCATCCATGTGTGAGCACAGACCTCCACAACATATCTTACTCAGGAGAAACCCCAGAACATTGTGTACTTTCCCCAGTGAAATCTGCCAACCTGTTTTGTTGTCCCGTTACCTTTTTCCTCGTACTCCTCCTCCGTCCTATTTCCTTTTCCTGTGATGCTTACATGACAGCTCCTGTACATGCAAATCAGTAAATCAAACCATTTAGAGTATTATTTTCAATGTTATCTCTGCTCTGCAAAACATTTCCTGCTTTCCTGTCTGCGACATTTCTCTAAGGTGCCGCTCAGCAATGAAATCCCAGACATGCCGGGGGAAACCCAGCGGCGCCCGCCAGTTCGGTGGCAGTTTCTCTTAGCAGGGTACAAGCTTCCTAAAGCCACTCACCCCCAAGTGCTTGGTACAGCAATCAGAGCAGATTGCCAGGGTCTTGGCCATGGAGAGCTGGCAGCGAGGCTCCCTGACAGTACTAAGAGGAGCTAATGTGAAGACCAGAGCCCTTTGAATCTCTGCTGTAACAGCTTGGTCATACCAAGTTGCAGAGCAAACATTTGGAGGCTAAGGGGAAGAGAACAGGAGTAAAAACACTTTCTGAATATGTGACAGAGGCGTTTGAGTGGGATTCATTTGATCCGAAACCGAGGTTTGTCCAACCCTGTGTATGCCGATTCTCTGTCCTTCAGCCATTCACCCCACACAGGATTTCAGAGGACAAATTTTATGATTTTGTTTCTGTAGTTGACACAGGTTTTGTATAAACCTGAGATATAACAGCAAGAAATGCAAGAACTGTGCAGTAGCATGGGTAGCCACATTAAGAAAAAATGTACCTCCTCAGTAAATCATCTCAGGTGCGTACTGAAATACTGCAAATTCATCAGCTTTTGGCTCTTTCATAGAAACCTTCCAAGTTAAAAACAAAGTGAAATTACAGCACTGTGCATAGAAGCTGCAAAACCAGCTTGATTTTCTGCATTTTTGCACCACAGGATAAATGTGGTTGCTCAGGAGTGCAAACCATGCTATAGATGTGCAATTGGTTCTTCCATCTGAATTTGCTAAGGTTAAATAGACTTTAGGTGTTGGCCCACTACTGCTGCTACTTTGATTTTGTAAAAAGAATCAGAAACCTATGTTCTTTGAACCACACCCTCTTCCTCCATGCACTAACAACTGTAACCTTTTTAACTCTATGCATGTAATAGTTTCCTAGTATAAGGAGGGGTTTCCATTTAACAAAAAGCCAGAGATATCCGTTAAAAGGCTGCGAGCATGGTGTGATCAGCAAAGCCAAGCCAGCACTGTGGCATGGCAGTCAGGGCAGCTGGACTGTGATCAGTGTCTGCTCTCCAATTCTATTTATGTTTTTTTGGCTGCCTTTCACCCTGGCAGTTTGCGTGGAACAACACGGGTGGGCTGGGATGTCAGGAGACATGCACATTCAGGAATCAAGTTTGAAGCATGGAGCCAAACTCATGCTTTCTGCATCGCACTCACTTCACTGGCATCAGGGTCTTCCAAAGATGCTGTTGGATGTAGCCCACCTTGTCCCAAGGACCCCTATGTACCAACTGGCACCTCTTTACTCTTACCACACAGAAGACAAATCTATCCTTGCCACAGAGAAGTCAGTAGAGTCAGAGTTTTCTAAGATGCGCCACATGACATCCAGCTGTGTTACACCAGGGAGCTCTTGCCAGGGTACGTATGAATCCCAGTGCATGAAGAGGTAGGGCTGTCAAACATGATGGGGCTTTTCTCTTTGGGGTGAGAGACTTTCACTCAATGAGGGCATGATCACTCATATATTCGTCTCCAAGACAGACATCCACATCACTGAAAACTAAGGGCAACCAAATTTCTCCACACCATTCACAAAAAATACAGGCAAATCAACATTAGGAAGACTTTCAAGTGCAGGCATTTATGCAGCCTGACAAACCAGCCTGGCAGCATCTTCCCATCCTGGGATAGCACAGTGTGTGTGACATGTAAAAAAGGTACAGCATCAAAAACCTCAGCGGCTGACACTCGTGCATTTCACTTCCAGCAGCAGAACACGAAGATTTCTGCACGCCCTGCAGACTGTGTGCTACAAACTGGATGTGCATGGCAAGGCAGAAAGCCACATGAGCTCTGTGCTGGGCTCAGCTCAATGGTTTTGCCACTCAGCTGGCCTGACCGCCAGGGTGGAGCAGAGCTACAGTGCATGTGTAAGGGGAAGAACCTTCAGGTAGGCAGTTGCTGGGAGGAAGCTGAGCTTTGGGGTTTAGCACAGAGCTCATCCCACACTATCCAGCTTGAGGGATCCAATCTGTGGTTGGTGTCTTGATCCTGATATCAACTGCAAAAAACACCACATCTGGCTTTTGTCCCTGTCCCAGATCAACAGCATCAGAGTGACTGTCACAGATAGCTCAAACCGCAAGCTACTGAGACTTTATTAGGCACAGTTGTCTATCACACCAGTGCAGGGGGACTTGCACAGGGCTTGGCCAGAGGAGCACAGAGCTGAGCAGACTTTAGTTCTCAATGCTTCTTAGCCCCTGGCCATTGCTATCCCAGAGAGACTCCTGAGCACTTTTCTGCCTTGCTTTAATCATTAAGAAAGTCCTTTTTGTCATCCTATGCACGCTGCATTCCCCGGGTCTGCAGCTCAGTCCCCATTCAGTGTGCTGTCTGGTAACAGAAGAGCCAGATACTGGACTTTTTCTTACCAAGACCCATACTTCAAGGAGTTGTTTTGATTTCCTCATTTTCCACACTCCAAAATTTAAATATATTCCATATTCCATTATTTTCCAAGAAAAATGAGCCTCAGTTGCTTACAAAAAAAGATGCATAGCCGTACAAAAATTGTCTTCTTGGGTACTTTTTTGCAGAGCCTCTGTGCAAGTGTGACTGTGTTCATTTGTAAGTGCAGGTAGGAGATGCAGATGATCTGATGTTTCTTCTGCTAGTAAGTTCTTGTTGGTCACAACCAGGGGAAGATTAAAGACAGAGCATTTTCACATGTGGTGGTACACAGAAATGCCAAATATCCTACCAGGTTTTCTCTTGATAGTTTCTAAACAAAAACGAGGAGTGAGAAACATAGTCTGAAAGCCTTTCAAAGAGAAGACATTGGACTCTATCAGTCTTCCACAAGTATTTCTATTCCCGGTCAATGGTGCAGGAGCATTTTCTCTATCATAGTGCTGTGAAAATCCCTGGAAAAGGCCTGTGTTATGCAGCAGTGAGTAAAACAAAGCTGGTCTCTTTTGTCCATTATTCTTCGCTGTACCCCAGTAGGAAAATGACAAGGAGTGCAGAGGAGATATCCTGTATGCAGCTTAACTTGCTTAAACATGCTACCTTAAAGGCAGCTACCTAAATAGTACCCAGCAATTAAAAGGTAAAAAGAAATATGCTCAAAATGTCTGATCTAAACCCATCAAGGCTCAAAGAAACATTTCCTTTTACTTCAACTGGATGTAGACAGAGGCCAGAGGGTTTCTACCTTCTGCTGTAAATGGTTCTTTATCTGATCTTTTTTCTGCCTCAATATGACATTAGCACAGTACAACTCAGGCCAAAATTTATATTGCTGTACTGTTTGCATTATCTCTGCTGAATATAGACTAAACTTACTTGAAATGTTTGGTTTGGTTTTGCCACCTTTGGAAGTGCTAACTTTGTTTTCATCTCCAGTCACAGAAGACCTTGTCAAAAGTTTTGGAAAGTAACTTCCAAAATCCTGGCATCAGTCTTCAGCCTGCTAAGGCAATGATTGTGGGTGATGTTTATTGCGGCCATATTACCAAGAGAAGCATGAACCAGCAGTGACTTTAAATAGTAATGTTTTTCAGATCTGTCTGGAAAATTCTAGGGCACAGAGACCTGTTGTCTAACAGTTCTTTATGGAGGACCACACAATTTTCAATGTTTCACCACAAAACCTAGCTGACAAATGCATATATGTCTCTAAACCTTCTGCCAGTGTGTGCAAGGAAGCATCACAGAAAGCATACAGGCAGGTATTTGGCTGCACAGTTGACTGCACCCAAATGGGAACTGTGATCTGGTTCATCAGAAATACCCCAGAGAAGCCCAGTGGTCTCTACAAAAGCTCCAGTTCTTCAGGACTGAAAGCACAGTCCTCTTCTCTGTCCTACATCTCTGAATGAAGAATGGTCATCTACACAGAGAAATCAGGTCCAGCCATCTCACAAAAATTATTTTCATCCTTCTTCATGGTTTCCTTTGGGATTGACATCCATACAGAGGAGGACAAAGATTAAGTCATGGATCTGGAGCAGTGCACAGACTGGGTTCAGCATTACGTCCAGCCAGGCTGAGCTGATATAGACAGAAAATTTTACCTGTTCTCCTCCACAGATGGAGGCTACCAAGAGGGGGCCTCTTCTTCCCCAGTTCCTTCTGGCTCCTGAGAACGAGTTGCTCAGACACCCTCTGCAGCAGAACTGAATCAAAGTAACTTTTTTCACCCCAGAATGAAAGTACCTGTCGATCATTTATTTAATTTTTCCAGAAGAAATATTTCACTTTCAATACAGTTATCAGAAATAAATTCAGTTATCTGCTTGCCTTATGTTGTCACTCGGTTCCTCCCTCTCCTACCTTAGCCCCCAGCAGTCTGCAGGCACTGACAGACCAACAATTCCACAGGTGAAATTGGTAGACGTTGATTGGGAAGTTGCCTGGAAACTTAATAAGTCTGGTCATAACTGACATTTGCGGCGTCACATGCAGCATCTGCAGTCTCACAAACAAGGTCTAGACTAGCAATATAACATTGGGATCTTCCTCCTCCTTCACTTAAAACCTGCACCAGGGCTCTTGGTAGTGTTTGTATGCTCCTTCATATCAATATTCTTTGCCATTAAGTAACTCTTGTGAATGGACCCTTCTCAAAGCTGCTCAAACCACTATCTTACCTTCTTTAGCATTCTCAGCCTTTTCTAGCATGACTGCTACCAGAATAGTCTTTTCCTCATGTCACTACCCTCTACTAATACTATTCCTCATCCATTTAAATACCTCAACATTTTATACACATTCAAGTGAATATATGTGTAGCACCTAGAGTGAGTATTATCTTCCAGGTACAAATAAGAAATATGTACCTACTGCAGGCATCTCGCTCCTCTGCCAGAGCCTGGCAGCCCAAGCCCATAGGATTTGGGACAGTTTATTGGTCTCCTGTCCCTCCAGGACACGTTAGCACAATGGCTAAGGCACACACCTAGAGCAGGAGTCCCTAGAGATGAAACTTCTGGTCACAAATGGAGTCTGATACATACAAGAGCTGAACCTACGTCTTCTCACCCCTCTACAAGTGACAGAATTTGAAAGCAATCACTTCCCTTGTTACGGTTTTCTTTTCTCTTAAATGGTCTTCTGACTGCTCTGGTCAGTCTCTGCTTCCTATGTTAACCAGCCATAGAAGCCCATGATGCCCAGCTAAGAGCCCAAGCCACGCGTGTCCCACAGCCCTGCAGGGGCGTGTCCCACAGCAAGAATGGAGGCTGAAGCCAAACAGCAATGGCCCAAGCTTCCCCAAACCGGGCTGTGCTGCCTGGTTTGGCACAGGCAGGCAGGAAGGGCAGCCTTTCTTACAGAACTCCACCTAAAGCGCAGCCATGGTCACTGAGCCGCTGACTTGTGAAAGGCAGCAGCCACGCATGGTGGGTCTCAAGTCCACTGTGCAAGAGCGTGGGCACTATTTGGTACCTGAAAGTAATATAGGGGACAGCAATGAGGGCAGGCTGTTTCAGAAGACTGTGTGAAACCTTTGACTTTGCAGAAACCCTTGACACCACGTGTGCTCTGCTCAGTAGAAACACTATAGCCCTCAGTCCCTAGGCTGCACTTACACACAGACCCAGCAGCAAAATACTCTTTATTCCTTCTCTCTTCCTGCTAATTCCACATTTTCCCATCCTGACCACTTGTTTTTTCCCCTTTCTGATTACCCTTGACTTACAGTAACTAGTAGTTTCTTCTGCCTCTTCTCACTCTTTCAGTACGCTTTCAGGAGTGGATCTTCCCCATGGACATTCCTCATCTTTTCACAATGACTTTCTCAAATGATGACAGGACTAAGATTTTTAAAGCTGGGGTATTCCAGTCACCCTCCTATTTAGAAGTGTGGACCTGACTACAAGTGGCACACTTTGAGAGCCTGATGAAGTCAGGAGCAATCTACTTTCATTTAGTTCACGCCACTGACGATTGTAAGTGCGCTATCGTTAGTAGCTTCCTGCGGTTTGTGCAGAGCAGCCTGCGAGTACAGCACGAGTTGGAGCACTTCAGCCTCTCCTCTACAAAAACTAGAGAAAAAAGAAGTAAGTGATTTCTGTCCCTGAGGCAAGGCATTACTTCTACTTTGCAGCATTTTGCTTTGTTCTGCTTTGATTACTGCTTCTCCATGCTGTGCGTTTGTACTTCAGAAATGCAGACTCTGTTGATGTTTCACTGTAGTCCAAATATTCTTGTGATTGATATAACAGTCATAAAGTGTTGCTGGGTCTGTATTAACTAGAGTTTATTGCAGCTGTGGAGTCTTTGCTACCTTACAAATTCCCCTTTTTATAAAAAACATATTTCTCTCTTACAAAACAATTTTAGTTCTAGTCAGGGATAGAAGATAATTAGGATTGAAGGCTTTTGGCAGGATACGGGTTGCTGTGAGCCTGGATTTAACTATCACTGCAGAGCATGAGGTACAAATACAAAATTGTATTAAAAGCAGGAATGCTGAGCTTCCTTTGGTAGACTGTAAGGAGAATTCACATTTTTAATCTGCTGGTAAAGCAAGACAGGCATTGAAATGTGATGTTTGCCCACTGGTCTATAGTGACTTAATGGATACACATCTCTTTCTCCATCTTTTATTCACACAGTAGTGCTGATTTCTTGCACTCAGAAATGTGGAGACTTAGCTAAGATTTTTTTTCATCAAATATTTCAGGAGTTGACTTGTTTCTCTGAGACTTCAAATATACTGGGACCATGCTTAATACTCTTATCAGCAAACCGAAGACCTTGCTTTTAAGCTTGTACTTCTTTGCATCTAGCATAGCCGTTATTTTGCACAGTAGCTGCAGTTTTAAGGAGACCACAAGTCTTGTGATAAAGTCACAGGTTGGTAACAGCAATCGCACCACAGTGGTAGAGGGGTAAAATGAATCAGTTTGGGTTTCATCCTTTGAGACTTTAAAGGATCTTACTTTTGCTTTGAGAGATTTTGAGATGAGAGAGATCTTCCCTATGCCAAATAGATTTAGCAAAGGGTGAGCATCCTTCCAGAGTCGGGCTGACCTTTCGACTTGATCAGACTGAACTGTTTCCTGAATTTAGTTTCTCATAGGGTCTTCTTGCTTGGTTACCTTCCCCATTTGGTTTTTTTTATGTTGCAATAGAAAGCACTACAGATTATACCTACTGGCTTCTCTTGAAATTCTAACACTAAATTTGCTACTCTGCCGAAGACCAAGGAGCCACCGGGCTTAGTTTTAACCTCTCATTCCCATAATCCCATTTAGATCAGTTGCTACCTCTAAATCCTTAACTTCCAGTAAACTCATTTTGGGGGGAGAAGAAAGAAAGAGAAAACCCACTTATGTGGCTCCGTAGCACTCAGTAGGCAGAACTGATTTTCTTCTGAGGACTTTTCCATAGATCTGTTCACAGGACACTGCATTTAAAAAAAATACTCACGGTTCGAACTGAACATCCCCTCTGAACTGAGCACCTCTCTGCCTGAAAATGCAGCGTTTTTCAAGTTCAGCATTTCCCAGATCTCTCAGGTAGGCATGGATCTTAGAGCCTCATCATGACCACACAAACAGCAATGCTGTCAAAGTAGAAGTGTCCAAGAACAGTGTTTCAATTATCTCAGCCATGAAAAAGCTCAGTCACACTTCAGAGCTGAAATGGAAATTTCACAGCTTTGTGCAGAATGATTTTGCCCTCCCGGTCAGTTTCCTTTATTTTCGCATACAAGAGGCTAAAAAAAGTGCACGTAAGTCAGTGGTTCCCACTTTAGAAAGAGCTGGGAGTGAGGAAGCAGAGAGCAGGGTCACTGCAGTTACAAAGAGGATTGTGCCACTGCTCACATTAGCAACTGCAGTCTCAGTGCAACAGGAATGCGGCTGCAGTGATGGCTGCAGCAACTCCTGCGCCAGACAACACGAGGACAGGTTTGCGTAGCTGCTCTCCGTGGTTGGCTTGCCTTGTCTTGATACTTATTGCCAACCCATTGTGTTCTCAGCGTGCCATGGGGTGTAACACTGGCAGGAATCCCATCATTTTTACAGCTGCTTTCTGTAGAGCACGTCAGGCTTAACATACTCTTAGACTACCACCACTATGATCTTACCTGCTTTCATGAATCACGGCTATTTTTAAAGAAGAATATCTAGTGCAGATACAAACTTTGACCAAAGACATCTAAGATTCAGACCTGGCTGCTGCTGTTAGTCGAGCACAGCACGTGACAAAGACCTTCTCCAAGAACAAAATATCCCAATGTGGACTTCAAGTCTGTAAACACGAAAGTCTCAGTATTGAAACCAAAGTGGAAAATTAAGTAGGTTGTATCACGGCACAGGCAAGCAGGGCCAAGTAGAGAGGAAAGGTTTGAGAGAAGTGGGACATTCAGAACAGGCTCTATCAGAAACAATGTATGATTTAAATATCTCTAATAGAAGGGCACTTTGGGGAATATCTGGTACCTGGGGTTTTTACATTAATATCTTCCACGGTAGACCCTAAGGCTCCAAACCAAGAATGAAATGTTCATTGTGGTAGATGTACAAAGAGCTGGAAAGGATCTCAGCTGAAAATTTGGACAAGAAACTACAAGAGTTTTAGCAGATGTGAGTGGGCTCACAGAGACATCAGAGACATGTAGGTGCAAAGAGGAATCTTTGAGCATCACAGTTTTTGCTGGTATAACTAAGGTCTTAAGGGGAAAACCCTGCTGCTAGTATGTGAGGTAGCTGTAGAAGGTGACCCAGACGGCAGAAAAGGTACTTCTCCAATTAGTCGAAAGTGAATCATAGGATGAGAAGGAAAAAGAATTTGACTTTCATGGTAAATGGAAAAGGAGGAGATATTGGTGTCTTAGTTCAGAGCACTTGCAAGTACCACCTTTAGCTGCTCTATTAAAAATAAGATTGTTTCAAGTATAGAAGGCACTGTGATTTGCACAAGACTTTGCAGATCCCACCTACTGAGACACATTCACTTTAGACAAAAGCAAAATACTTTTGAGGGGAAACTAGCTAGACTTTCCAGTGACAAGTAATACGTCAGTGAGCCCAAGTCTGGCAGGTCATGAAATTATTTTGGGGATCTTTTCGCTGTTTTTCCCAGCAACCTCTTTAGTACCGATGATGCTACCAGCAGCCGTGCAGCTCCCACATCACAGCATCGCCTGTACAGACCCACCAGTAAGTACCCCGTGGGAAAGAGTTAATCCACTGTCACAAGGTCAAAGCTCAACACTGACTTTGCATTTCCATGCTACTGGCAAAGAGCAGCCATCCTGTCTGCAGTCCCTCTTTTCCATACAACTAAACTGTACTGGGGGATTTCAGAGGAATGAAAGGGACAGTCATGTTTTGGGGAGGAAGGAAAAGCCTGTGATCCTTGTGACTGTCACAATTACAATGAAGGTGCCAGTGCAGAAAGCAGGGAAGCTTGTGAATTTGGGAATTTGATCAGATGTGTTTGGTTATGGGTAAATATTCTTTGCAAGTGTCACTGCCTGGTGGCAGTCCTGCCTGGACACCTGTCCCCTGAGCCAGCAACCTATCGCTTCCATGGGAACTTCAGTGACAGGAGAGGTATGAGTTACCATCTGTGGATCTCCTGGGACAACAGTGGTCTGCAAATTGATGACTGACTTGGGACAGAAGGATAGAGGAAACAGCAGTGGGATAGTGCAAAAGCAGGAATGGTGCAAAAGCAGGATGGTGCAAAGGCAGGAATGAACCATAGCAATGCAGAGATCACATACAGGGAAAGAGAGTCCCAGGCAATGACAGGCTGGCAAGATGCGACGAGGTCATCAGGGAAGGACAGAGCCTGGACAGGCCTCAGCAGTGATAGGCCAAGCAGGACCAACCTGTGGTCAGGCGCAACCCTTGGTCATTGATAAAAACAAACCAATATAGGGAAACAAGCAGAGCCACTGACCAGCCACAATCCACAGTCAATTTACAAACAAGCAAGGAGCTTACCACGAGGTAAGAGCAGTGCATGGTCAGTAAAACGCACACCTTCTCCCCAGCTCTGCTACAACATCATTGCTTTGTTCGTGTGTGGCAACAATAGAGCCTGAGGTCACCATAACTTCTGTGGGTCCAGAAGCACGGAGGTGCCAGCTAAGGACTACTACAAGCCATCAGCATGGCTGTGTGGTTCCTGCCTCAATCTCCTTGGCTGTCCAAGAGGTGATGAGATTGGACGTTCGCATCTCTGGACATGATGCTCCTCCTAGTGAGACAAGTCTCTCTTGGCCACAGTGTGGCTGTGGTTGCCCTTCCCTGGAGATGTTTTTGAATCACAATAGTTTGGGATGAAAATGACTCTAGCACAGGCCTTTCTGTGGCTCCTGGCATGTTTCTAACTGAAGACGCCTTGCCTTGTTAAAACAGCCTGCTCCTTGACACCGCAGTCTGCTCTTTCAGGGGTCCAGAGCAATATTCATTCTCATGTAAGCCCTCGGTGTCAGATCTGCTGTCACCTGGCAGTGCTTTGACATCCAGGAGCAGCCTGGGCTGGGTGAGAGCAGCTATGCATGGGAATCCCTCTTCTCATCTGTTTCTCCCAAGACTCCGTAGTTCCAACATGAGCCAGCAAGAATGTCTGGCCAGTTAGGTTTCCAAATGAGTTGCTCAAACAGCAGAAGCCCTGTTTAAACAGTTCTCACTGCCAAGGCTATCAATTAAGCAGTGATAGCTTTAGGGAGGCATCAAGCACCAGTGCCTGCTGGTTTGGTGTATAAAGAAGAGCGTGTAAAGCAGCAGCACAAAAGTCACCAGTCTTGGGGCTGTTCTCAGCTGCTCACTTTCGCTGCCACTGCTCCAAAATCTATGCTTTCCTCAGCATTTTGACTTGATGGGCTTTATAATTTAGCCTCAGATTTATTATGTCATTTCTGGAGTTCCTAACGGCTCTCCTGGCCTTCTTCTCTGGGACCTTTCCTAAACAAGCTGGTAGGTACCAGCAAGTAAATCTGCCCCACAACAGCTGTTCTCTGATGCTCGCAGGGAGGGCTGAGAAACTGCTAGGTCCAAAAGTCGCAAAATCATGAGTAATGACCTCCTAATCATGAGACTGGGGGGAAATGTCCATTGGTAGAGGTGGATTTTGGGGTTTATTTTTTACCCATGATCTTCCTCTATCTATTCCATATGCTATTTTAAGCTGGGTCCTTTGTCCACCCCTAATTATATAACAGTTCACTCACAGATGCTCATTTTAGTAAAATAGTACATTCAGTTGTACATTGAGGGAAGTAGATGTGTAGATCTACATAAACACCCACACACAGATATGCAAAATCTCTAGTCACTGAGCGTTCACATCTATGAACAGTGTATCATGAGATAAATCAAACACCTTCCTCGCATCAGAAATGATTGCTGAGTTTCCCTCCTGAACAGCAGGTGATGAGTATCTTCTCTTTTCTAACAAATATTTTCTTTTTTTCTTTCTTTTTTTTTTTTTAGTAAGACTGCTTATATCTGCAGTATAGACTTAAATATTAATTTTATATAACTAATCCCAAGGTACTGCTGCTTCCTTATAGCAGCTATTTTCAGCCTACAAATGCTCCATAGCTTATTTTAACCAGAACTAGTCAACAGAGGGGTTTACCTGCTTTGCCACAGCCCTCTCTGTCTGGTGTGTTGCAGCTGGAGATTAGTGTAGCCACTGACGCAGAACACCTACCTGAATTTCAGATGACTACACTTGGTGACCAAAACAAAGCATATGCCATGCCTTGGTTCAGCAGAAGACTGCTTAGAGGTCTTGTTTCTTGAGAGTCTTCTCAAGACTGGTTGCAGCAGCCAGGGAGCATTCAAAACAGGGTAAAACTCAAACAGAAATCTAACAAAACCGAGAAACTTGCCACTTGCATCTTTCAGGAGTCATATGGAGATTTTTTCCTGATTAAACATTAAAGCTGCTTTGCACAGTGTTTATCTGTCTCTGCATTCAAATCCCATCAGTGGTTTCCTTCCGACCAAGCTAGGATGGAAGGACAAGTTTTAAGATGACATTGGGCTCAGGCTGGATTCCCAGTGTAGTTCTGTAGGTTTTCTCTACAGTGTTTTGAAAGAATACAGTTTCAAAATTGTGTATTCTTATACTCAAATTTAAAACTGTAGTTTCATATCCCACTATCTTGTGTACGTCAATAAAAATGATTGGTCTGCTGGGTAATTAAGTGGAGCCATTGCTGCTTTTTCTTTGTATGGTGAGACCTGCTTGTAAGAGTGACTTCATCTACTAATCTGTTTATTACTAATGGAAAAAAAAAATGGAAACCAAAAAATCACTAGTTTACTGACTTGCTGGGCTAAGGGGTCATGATCTATTTTTATCCACAAAGATACCACGAACGTTTTTCCTACTTTCCAAAACAGCAGAGCAAATAATCCATAGCAATTTCTTACTTTCTGTTAAAGTTAACAGACACAGAAGCTAATGGCCAGAAAGTATAGTAGTTCATAATGCGGTACATGACGTAGTTCTGCATGAGAAAGAGAAGCCCAGGTTTGGAAGAGGAGTGATGTTCCTGGTGATGAGTATTGGAGGCGTCAGATCACAGAATCACAGAATCACAGAATGTTAAAGGTTGGAAGGGACCTCAAAGATCATCTAGTCCAACCCCCCTATCTGGAAATTGATGTCTTACAATAGTAGATTTGAGTGGTCAGGCCAACATCATTTTAGCACTCCAGTGTCAAATAGTTACAGCATCACATGCTGCAAAGGAAAGCACACAAAACTCTTCAGGAGAAACTCAGGTCCTGTTTGATTTACAGTTTAAAACACACAGGCTGTTATCCTTTCCAAATATTTGGGGCACAAAGGGAGGTATGAAGGAATAGTTTGGTTTTATCTTAACCATTATAAGCATAGCACTTTTAAAAAATTATTCTTAATATCCACATAAACCACTTAAAATTCTCAGCTCTAACAATAATCCTTATCATAGAAGAATGATCAGAAAATTAGTAGCAAATGAAAAATACATGAAATAATGTGCTCTGCTGATCTATGTACTCATGTTAGGGATTTCGCTGTCTTTTGTCTCTTCTGTCCCTCTGTATCTCGGGTGGATTAATCCAAAGACTTTCAGCCAGTGTTCTGTTAAACTCCTGTGCTTTTTTTCTTCTTTTACTTCCTGTAATAGTACCTGTGATTTTCTCTTTTACCTTTTGTCATGGTTTAATCTCAGCCAGAAAGATGCTCACTCATTCCTCCCTGCTTGCAGTGGCATGTGGAAGAGAACAAGAAAAAAAAAGTAAAACTCATGGGTTAAAATAAGAACAGTTTAGTAACTAAAATAAAATATAATAACAATCATGATAATAAAATATAATAATATAATGAAAAGTAATATAACAAAAGGAGAGACAAATAAAACCCAAGCAAACACAAGCAATATCCAATGCAATTGCTCACCCCTCGCAGCAATTGGCCCCTCCAGGCCAACCCCCTCCAGTTTCTATACTGAGTGTGATGTTCTGTGCTATGGATTATCCCTTTGGCTAGTTCAGGTCAGGTGTCATGGCCCTGCTCCCTAACAGCTTCTTGTGCATCTGCTCACTGGCATAGCATGGGAAGCTGAAAAATCCTTAAATTAGGATAAGCGCTAGTTAGCAACAACTAAAACATCAGTGTGTTATCAGCACTGTTCTCGCACTAAACCCAAAGCACAGCACTGTACTAGTTGCTAGGAAGAAAATTGACTATATCCCACCTGAAACCAGGATACCTTTCCTAACAGGGGTTATTTTGATCACTCCAACTTCTCTGCTGGAAACTGAAAAAGTTTCACATGAGTAACTCATAGACAAATAAAGAGGAAGAAAAAGAAAAAAAAAAAGCAAAATAAAGCCTTTTGCTTTCCCCCTTGTTTTCACTTCCCTCTTTACACCTCAGTGGTAACAAAAACACTTCAGTCTCTTAAGGAAAGACCAGATATTAATGCAACTGGCCCTGACAAGCAGCAGGAACCACCAGTCAAGTCTCTGAACCTCCCTGGACCCTTTCTGCTTAATTCAGGGACCAGACTCCAGTGAAGATCTTTACATTCACTCTGGAGTGATAACTTCTAAGCCTACAGGCTCACAGAAGTCCACACACTTTTCAGGGCTTACCAATGGCATTTTCAAGGAAAAAGAATGGAAGAGAGTGTTGTGGTTGGAGCTGCTGTCCACCTCTATGTGACCCACGTGGCCAGATGCCCAGCACCAGATCTGCACACTGGAATTAGTAGTAAGTAACACATGGCCAGGAGTAGAGCACCCACATGCACTGCTTACCCAAAGTGCTCTGCCCAGGGCTTGCAAAACCCACAGAGAAGGTGGGTAACGCAGTTGCAAAGACCCTCCCTTCACCCGCCTCTGGCTGCTCCACTCCTGGCCATGTGCTACTTACCACTAATTTCCTTGTGCCAGCGCTGGTGCTGCTTTGACCCTGGTAACTCACTACAGAAAGGTCAGGTGGTGGAAAGATGAACCAAATAGAAAAAGGGGACGTTTTCTGCTAGCTTGCTATTCTGTGAATCACAGAATGTTAGAGGTTGGAAGGGACCTCAAAAGATCATCTAGTCCAGCCCCCTCCCCCCCCCCCGAACATTCACTGCAGGGACAGGCAACCTACTAGTCAAGAACAAGGCAGAGAGATAAAAAAGGTGACAACCAGGCTGCTATTCTGGTGTGGCTGCAATGCGAAACTACGTCCTCACAGCATCCCAGGTTCATGATTTCATCTCCCACGAGCTGTGCAGGGCCTCTGTAGAATAGTTCAATGCTTCCTGATGCTGGGTAGAGGAGAAGACAGATGACCATTGCACAAGCTTTCCTGCACAACAAAGCAGTGCTTTGGCCTCTTGTCCACAAGATGGAAGATCTGATTTGTAGACCAGATACCAGTCTGGTATGCTGGATCAAAGCAAAAGTGAGGGAACAGCAGTCAATCTGGACCTAGTTTCACAGCCCTGCTTGGTGGGTCTGCAGCAAGACACTTCTGCTGTTTTCTCATCACACCCCAAGAAAATGGGATTTCATGTCCATTATGCCTCTTCCATCCACAGCCCTTTTGACTTGGACATCTCCAGACGCCCTGCCCTTTTCCAGGCTTTTCTCTCCATAAGATCTCAATACATTTGAGCATGTAGGCACTCCATGTTAGGAGTAAGAAATGTAATTATCTATTTGTCCAACAGTGTGAGCATAGCATGACAACATTAGAAATGCTAGGCCCTCCTACCCCAATATTGTGGCTGTAACCTAGCCCAAGAGTAGATGTCCAGGGAAGAGTGCAAATACAGAGCAGGCACCCAGCAAATCTCCCTTAGTGGATTATCCCATTTTCCTGAGCCAGAGGTCGTGTCTCTGTCCTGGAAGATGAGATGCTTTGCACGTCTTGAAGGTGAGAAACATGTACGTGCTGACTGCGGTTTGCTGTGTGCAGTGAGTCTCACAGAGCAAGAAGCCTCACACTGCTGCCAAATATACATTGAGCTGTTGATGCAGAACACAGCCAGGACCTGATGTCAACACTTGGTAAAGAATAGGTCACAGAAAGGTGAGAACAGCTACTTGGGATGGGCGTTGCTCAACTGAAAGCTACAGGATAGCTGAGAAACCTAATGCATTGCAACAGCTTGTCTCTCACAAATACCTTCTTGGATATCGCTCATCTTTGGTATCATAGCTATGTTTGACTCTTCATAAACATTCCAACATTGCTGAATGCTGTAAATCTCTTAAGTTCTGGTGTTCCAACCAATGTTGCTGTCACTAAAACTGCTCATTACAAATAGAAGAAAATGAAATGGCATATAGTTTTTTTAGGTGTGCAATTTTTTTTTTTATTTGAGTAAATATCTGAGATGCAGGTTAGCTTGCTCCAGTCCTGCACCAGTGTGGTATAACAACAAAGTGCTCACAGGTAACCAGATGCCTCGTATGTATAAAGCAGTACAGTTGTGAATGCTGTATTTGAGAGATGTGGAGATACATCCATCACAGCCCAACTGCCATAGAAAAAGACAGAACTGGGAGTCTTCTGGGCTGAGCCAAGTATCAAAACAGTAAACTCCAAAGGCCTGAAAAGAAGAAAAAACTGTGCATTCAGTTGCAGAAGGGCAATGTCACAGGGAGAAATTTCATAAACTGTCTGCTCAGTGCTGCTTCCTGATATTTAGTTTGAGGAGGAAAGTCCTCTGCAGACCTGGAGAGTTGAGCAGAGACCAGTGAAGCTCAGAACTGGGACTGGATGCACAGAAGACTCTTCCCTGGACAGAACAGAAAGCCAGGAGAAGGTGAGGGAGGGAAGCAAGGATTCCCTCCTCTCCTCCTTCCCAACAAGTCCATGGGTCTGGATGGGATTCATCCTAGGGTGCTGATGAAGCTGGTGGAAGAATTGGCTAAGCCACTCTCTATAATTTATCACCAATCCTGGCAAACTGTGGAGGTCCCAGATGACTGGAGTTTGGCCAACATGACACTCATCCCTAAGAAGGGCCAGAGGGAGGATTCGGGGAACTATAGGCCTGTCAGCCTGACCTCGGTGGCTGGCAAGGTTATGGAGCAGATCATCCTGAGTGCCATCAAGAGGCATGTAGAAGACAACCAGGGGATCAGGCCCAGCCAACATTGGTTTAGGAAAGGAAGGTCCTGCCTGACCAATCTCCTCTCCTTCTGTGACTGGGTGACCCATCTAGTGGATGAAAGGAAGGCTGTGGATGTGGTTTACCTCGATTTCAGCAAAGTATTTTACACAGTCTCCCACGGCATCCTCCTGGAAAAGCTGGCAGCCCATGGCTTGAATGGGTGCACCCTTTGCTGGGTAAAAAACTGGTTGCATGACCGGGCCGAGAGAGTGGTGGTGAATGGTGCTGCACCCAGTTAGTGTCTGGTGACCAGTGGTGTTCCCCAAGGATCAGTACTGGGCCCAGTCTTGCTCAACATCTTTGTTGATGACCTGGATGAGGAGATTGAGTCTACCCTTAGTAAGTTTGCAGATGACACCAAGTTGGGGGAGGAATGTCGATCTGCCCGAGGGTAGGAAGACAGTGCAGAGGGACCTGGACAGGCTGGGTCAATGGGCTGAGGCCAGTGGGCTGAAGTTCAATAAGACCAAGTGCAGGCTCCTACACTTTGGCCACAATAACCCCCTGCAGCGCTACCAACTGGGAAGGAGTGGCTGGAGAGCAGCCTGGCAAAGAGGGACCTGGGAGTGCTGGTTGACAACCAGTTGAACATGAGCCAGCAGTGTGCCCAGGTGGCCCGGAAGGCCAATGGCATCCTGGCTTGTATCAGGAACAGTGTGGCCAGCAGGGGCAGGGATCTAATTCTGCCCTTGTGCTCAGCTCTGGTGAGGCCTCACCTCGAGTGCTGTGTGCAGGTCTGGGCCCCTCACCGCAAGAAAGACATTGAGGGGCTGGAGCAGGTCCAGAGGGGAGCAGCGACGTTGGGGAAGGGACTGGAGGGAAAGTCTTGTGAGGAGAGGCTGAGGGAGATGGGGGTGTTCAACCTGGAGAAGAGAAGACTCAGGGGAGACCTTCTCACTCTCTACAACTGCCTGAAGGGAGGGTGTAGTCAGGTGGGGGTCGGGCTCTTCTCCCGGGCAACCAGTGACAGGATGAGAGGGCACAGCCTGAAACTGTGTCAGGGGAGGTTTAGGTTGGATCTCAGGAAACACTTCCTCACAGAGAGAGTGCTCAGGCACTGGGATGCACTGCCCAGGGAAGTGGGCAAGTCACCGTCCCTGGAGGGGTTTAAGGAGAGGCTGGATGTGGCACTGAGTGCCATGGTCTAGCTGATGTGGTGGTGTTGGGACGTAGACTGGACTTGATGATCTCATAGGTCTTTTCCAGCCTCAATAATTCTGTGATTCTGTAATTCTGTGATATGGGGCTGGGACATGGAGCATTACTGCTGGGAAGGATCCAGGCTCCTGAGCTGACAGGCCAGACCTTCAAGAGAAGCACTCAGGACACGCTTTTTCTCTGCAAAGTGTAAATATACGCCTATGGCTGCACTTTGTCAGTTAAGGCTTTGCTCTTGGCAGGTGACAGTCATTGAAGGGTGAAGGTCTCCAGCCAAGCCGCAGTCCTGTGGCTTACGCCATATACCAAAAGTCAAGATAAAAATCGTGCTCCATGCAGGCAGCTTAAAAAGCCCCAGGCATCTCCTTCCTGAGGCTCACTCAAGGGTGCTAAGCAGGGGAAGGAAACTTGGAGCGGAGAAGGAAGGGAGGAGGCGAATGAGGGAGGCGAGAGAAAAAAACATTTGGAACCATGTTTCTACAGAACAACTCTTCTACCACTTCCTTCCTGCCCTGCACCATCACCAGCTGCTCGCTGGCAGGACAGGTACCTCCGAGGAAGGCATGCCTTCACACAGCAATGGGAGAACAGCACACGTAGGCAGTGCAGAAAGAACATTCAGACAAAGAGTGGGTCGATAGAAGTATTCAAAGCCCAGGAGGAGGGGAGGAGAGCACCTTCAATCACTCTTTTTGTTAAGGCATGCGGTGTAGACAGCCCCTGAATAACTGAGATGGCAGGGGACTGTGCTGCGTCACCGCTCCAGCTGTTACCATCTGCTTCACGTACAAGTTGTGTTCACCTGTTGTGCTTTACCTTAGAAGGAGGGGTCTCCAAGACCACTCTGTGGTATGCAGGTGTACAGTAGCTCTCACATCGGCCAGACACATCTGAGCCAAGGACAAGCTCTTGTACACCATGTCCCAGGGGAGATCTGGACAGAGAACCGCTGCCAACCCTGAAATCAAGCACCCTTTTTGTCCCCTCTGCGCAGAGGTTTGGTAGGTGGCCCAGAGAAGATAACTCCATTCACCAGGGGTGGCAGATACGCAGAGGCAGAAAAAACTCAAGTCACCACCAGCCCTTATTGCAACCACTGTTTTTCTAAGTTCACATCAGCTATCAGCACACTTTCACTGCTAGGAAGGAAGGGAAGTTACTTTACACCTTCACACGCAAAACCCCTCCAGCAGCCCTGCTGAGCACCGTGATGTCTTCCCTACAGCAGAGGAAATCCTCTTCTCCAGTCATTCCTAAGATGGGACATTTGAAATTTCAGATCCCCTTTGAGAGGACTTCAACATACCCACTAAACTTTGGTCCAGTTTTCAGATGTGGGGGAATGTGGCCTTCTGGCAAGACACCTTGGCCCAACTAGCGTAGTGACTGCTGCCTGCTAACCCTCATCAATGTGTCAGCACGCGAGCAGAGCATGGTTTACCACAGAGGGAAGTGGAAGGTAGTAACAGAGCATGGCCAAACACCTTCAGTGTACTTCTTCCACCCACACTTCTCTATTCCTCTGCCTGTGGAGGCCCCTTCCAGACATCTGCACCCCAGGGAACAGCTTACTCTGCTGCTGGTGCTGGGGATGGCAAGTGACACTTGCCTCTGTCCCATCCGCTCTCTTGCCAATACATCTTCATGCAGAAGCTGCTGTCCTTGGGCAGGCTCTGACTGTGTTGGGGTACTTGATGTAAGTGAACACCTCTGAACAAGGCCAGAAGATCCTCCCTTGGTGTTTATGACTGTGGCTAGCACCATGCTGATGTGAGGGTCTCGTGGCCTAGGGCAACCTGTATCCATTTTCTCATACTGTTCTCATCATCTTGATACCAAAAAAGTCAGTCAAAGAAACTCTCTAAGACTTAAAGTTGGAGTTTTAGAAAGCAGGCATTCTTTATTGCAATGGTGGATGCACGGGGGTAATTCCTCCTGGCATGCATGCCATCACCTACAGTAAGCAAAGCTTATATTGATCTAATACATACATATTCATTGTATTTATACATATTCATATTATTTCCTAGAAATTATTTGAATAGTGTTCACCCTTGTGGGCATGCACTCTTAAATGGGTCAGTAGTCTTTTGGGATTTTCTGGTGGTCTTTGAGACACTCTAGTGGTCCTTTTCTTGGTGTCCTCTAGCTGAACTCTCCTTTGACGCACGCACATTGTGGATCATCCCAGATAGCTCAGCTCTTCTTCTCCATTACTTGGTCCCAAACTGGTCCTTGTGGGTTTTAATTGCAAAACTCAGTAATGCCTAAGGTTTCTTATCTATTTGTGCCTACTAATAACAAAACTGAAGGTTTTATTGAAAGTTTCAAAGGTGTTAATTTCACGCTACAGAACTACAGTGGAGCCTTTGTTCAGGGCTCAAGCAAGAAAAAATCAAACACTTCAGAGATACAAGGGAGTTTTCTACCATAAGTCCTTGTTCAAGATATCAATCTGGTACCCAGACTACGTCGGGGGACCTGATCACCCTTTAAGCTCTAGGGATCCTGCATGGTTGGTGCTCTGTTAGGCATTCACAGTGGAGCAGCTTGTGCTACCCCAGGGGCTGCTCTTGCCCACTCAGAGGTTGAAGGATTGGACCCACCAGCTTGTCCTCCCTTCCAGAGATGCATGAGGCGATCCCACTACATTGCTTCCCCTTGGTCTGTTTGAGATGGGCCTGAACAATCAACAAACAAATGTTCCAAAGCTGCTAAAAGCCACCTTCTCCACTGCATGACCTCAGCGTTAAAGAAACTGCTCATGCAGTGTGGACCACGAAAGCTCATGCCTCTCCTCTGTCTGAAGAGACTCAGTCTCTGTCAACACATCTTCTTCTTGTGGAGTTAAAGGGCTGTTTGCTGGAGCAGGTGTCCACCCTATAACAGAATGCCCAAAAGACTAGGCTAGACAATACCTTTTTTTTATCAAGGATGTTATACAGCACATAAACACAGCAAAATACAATTCTTAAGAGCACACAACACTATTATGATGCTTCCACCTCCGTATTCCTCTTTTCACTTGGAGAAGACTTTTGCATGGAAGTCATGTGACTTTGCAAGAAACGCTTCTCCTAACACTAAATAACACTAACCAAATGCCAGGTCTGCTTTTGTGTGTGGTCATATTGGAAAGGTGGAATTTTTTTATAACCATTCCTGTTCAAAGAGCATTAAATGTCTTTGCCTCCATTTCTTAAACATGCGTATTCTTCTCTTTGGGCTTATTTACCTCCTTTAGCTGCCCTTATTTCCTGTTGTTTCCCAGAGGCATCAAACAGATGTAGTAGGCAGTTTCACTGTCTTGCTATGGTCAGTGTTCTATCACACTACAGGTTTTTGCTCTTCAGCTACAGTTACTCATTAAGAGGAGAGAGGAGAGGTACGAACTAGCTAGATGTGAATCGCTATGTTGTAACACCGTGCGGAGGTACACACCAGTCGTTCCTGTGTGCTGGGTAGTCTCTGACACAGCAACTACCACAACCCACTTCAGATGGTTCCCCCATCTGATCAACCATAAATGACAGCTGCTTTTGAAAGTCTGCCTCTGAAGTCACTACGGTTTGCATTTTTTGTTACTCAGTGGTGCAAATGGTAACTTTCCATATTGTCTTCTGATTCTCAGGAAACACCACCTGGAAAAAGAATGATGGAAAGCTGCACAGACACAAATGACAGCTCCGCTTGCACAGGAATCCCCTATGAAGACAGCAAGACACTCCTGGTTGCTGTTTACAGCATCGTTTTTGCCATAGGCCTTCCGGCAAATTGCTTAACTTCCCTGCTTACGTTTGTACAAATCCAAAGGAATAAAGTAATTGCCATCTACATTTTCAGTTTATCATTGTGTGAGCTGATGTATTTAAGTACCTTGCCTCTCTGGATTATCTACGTGCAAAATGATCACCAGTGGAATATGGGTGTAACAGCTTGCAGAATAACAGGATTCATCTTTTTCTGCAACATATACATCAGCATTCTGCTTTTGTGCTGCATTTCTGTGGATCGTTATGTGGCACTGGTATATGCTCTGGAGTCAAGGGGGAGAAGAGGACAGAGAAAGGCAATCATAATAGTGTGTTTTCTCTTTGCCGTGGTTGCAATAATCCACACTCCAGTATTTTACATGGAAGATTATCGAGAAGATAGAAATAAGACGACCTGCTTTGAGACTTTGCCCCTTGACATAAAATTGGCTTCTTTCGGCTTTGCCAGATTCCTGTTTGGATTGGCCATACCTTTCACAATCCTCATTTTCACAAATTACAAAATTTTTCAAAGTACAAAAACAAGCAGCAGCTTGACTTGTCGCCAAAAAGCCAAAGTGAAGTATCTAGCTATCGCCATTATTGTCATTTTCCTGATCTGCTTTGCTCCCTACCATGTGGTCCTTATCATAAGATCCATATACTTTATGTTTCATCAAAATTGCTCATGTCCATTTGAAAAATATATATATTCAATTTTTACTGCGTTTCTGTGTTTAGCCACTGCAAACAGCGTTGCCGATCCGATCATCTACGTGCTGGTTAGTGAAAATGTCAGAAAAGATTTTTATAGGAGTCTCAGAAGATGGCGATTGAACTCAATCAGGATGAATTCATCCAATAATCACAAGACTGACAGCATAAAATTGAAAATGTCCAAAGATTCACAGGAAGGAGGGCTGAGACAAGAAAACAAAGAAATACCAGATTCATCTGACATTCGTAAGACCTGTAATAGTGGCAAAGACCAAGGTGGTAGCTAGCAGTTAGCTGCTGACACAGATAAGAAGTTCCCAACATCAACTGCAGGCTGCAGAATGGAGCACACAAGTATTTACATACTGATGTCCATAGGAAGCTTCCTCATAGTTCACAGGCCAGCAACTCCCTGAGGATATATTGCAGGAGCAGCGCTTCTTATTTCTGTTTGTCTCCTACAATGAAGTTTGCTCACCAGCTTTGCTAAGAACATGTGGAATACAATAAGGAATTTACTTTGACTCAAACTGAAATCTTAGAAGCTTATTTTTTGGACTGGTTGTTTTCCTCATGTGAATTCAAAATCGGTTTTATCTTCTAAGATGGATATAAAAAAAAACTCCCTGCTGAGAACACTGTAGAGCCCGTTCTTAAGGTTGAAATTTTTAGTTCTTGAGGAGGTACATGTTCAGATTCTCATACACGTATTCTGTCGTTAACGTTTGTGGTTAACCAGTGGAAAATATGAAAAATGAGGAAGTCTTTCAACGAGAGCCTTGAAAATGCTCCTAATACTTCAGTATGCAGCTTTATCTACCTTGTACATTCTGGGGACAATTAAAGGGCGAAACAGTAGCCTGGTACCCCAGACCAACAGCACCTCTACTGTATTGGTCAAGATCCTGCACTGTCCCAAAATGCCTAAAATGTACAATTCTAACTCCTGGTATTTTATAATTAGTAGATTTTACTTACTTTGCAGTAAAATCTGGAATGCACTGAAGTATATAGAAAATTTATATGTTTCCAAGTGGTGTCATAGACTGTTTTTATGCCACCTCCGAACACTTGTTGAACTTGCATTTCATTTCTGACTAAGCTAACGCTTCCCTTTTGGTGTTTATCCAACTTTCAGCATGTAGGAGTCTGTACAAGCGTTAAGTACCTCACTGACAAGGAAGGGCTGGCGGCACGGAGAACACAGTCCCTCCTCCCCATAGATGGGAACACCCTCGGATGTGCTGGTGGTGCAAATATGGGACTAGGCTGGGGCAGATTTTGTTGTTGCTGCTTCCACTTCTGCTACGAATAAATTATTGGTGGTAGTTTCCTGTGCCTTCAAACCAGAAAGAAATTTTAAAATGACAATGATACAAAACTGGCGAGATTCATATTTTCGTGTTATCCAAGTAACACAAAGATCATGACTCAGTGGGATGTTTATTTTAGGACAAGTTTGTAAAGTGTTTCACAGTATCATTCTGCTTCACCTGTAATGTTGTGTTTCTGTAATATTTTTAAACTGTCATTAAGGCTGACATTTCTCAATTGAACTAATATTAGGCAATGTTAATGTAAATACAGTAATTGTTAAGGTTTTAAAATGGTGATAGATATTTCTGTATATTATGATTTTTTCTTTTGCAAAGAAACATTGTGCCAAAATGGAATTTTCTGAAGTTATTGTATTTATGAAAAATTATTTTTTTGTATTATTTATACTTCTCTGGCATCTACCTATGAAAGGCTTGTGTCCTCAGAGGTAGTTTATGTAATGCTGAATTGAACAGGAGATTGTTTCTTGGAAAAATGTGAAATTCTGTTTTGATGCTAATTGACAAACTGCGGTTTTGTATTTTCATTTGCCTCCCAGAGATCAAACTCTCTAAGGTACCAAGCAGAGATATGCAAAGCGTTGAATATCTGTAACTTTGCTGAAAATCAAACTTTCCATTACTAAAAAAATCAGTAGCAGACATTGCTCATAACAGCCCAGTCAGTAAGGGCACTGGTGATTAATCTCAGAAGACATGTATGCAAACTGTCCCAACCTCAGGATTTTTATAGTGTAAATGTAAAACTCTGATGAATAATAGCACTGAATTTAGAAGAAATCAGATACAGACTTCTGAGCTGATTTAAATGGGTGCAAATTAGATATTCACCTCAACGAATTCTGAAATCTCTCTGATGTTTTTCGTTGGATAAGACACGATTGTCTACAGAGAAACCAATATTGGAGCCCAGTGCTGTAGGTACAGGGGACAAGGATTAGCAGGGTCTGAAGCAACATCTGTAATTCTTTTGCCTTGCTTAATTTACATGCTGTTCTAAATTACTACATTGTTACACATCTCATTCTCTTTTTTTGTTCAGTATTTACTCAGATACAAATTCCATAATTTGATTTAAAGAAGAGCGGGCTACTGAATAAACAGAACATGAACTTATTTTTACATCTGTCTTAGACATTCATAATGTACCTGGGAGATAAATAGATTGCTGATTATTTTAAGTATGACTGTGAAGCATGAAGTGAATAATTTCTGGCTGTGAACTAGAGCTGGCCAAACTCGTTTTTGCAGGCAATATATCTGATTTGTTTGTTTATTCATCAATTTAAAGTTATTTCTAAAGACTGTATTTTTTAAGTAACTGTTTGGGGTAACTCACTTACAAAACTCTACTTCTGTTGAAGAAATGCTTTCACATTCAGTATTAAATTTTACAGCAAGAGGAAAGTTATATGTAACAGGCAAATCCAGATATGAATGAACTCAGACTCTCTATGCGTGACAAAGTTTCATATGCAGTCTGTGATCCTGTAGCTGGTCTGATCTAGTCCCTGCTATTATGTACGACCTAATGTCAACTTTCTCTTGAGTTGAGTGATGAAACCTGACTCAGAATCAGACTTTCAAAGACATCCACAATCTAATAGATTTTCTTCCTGAGTATATTGTCGTGCCACAGGTCACGCTGTGCGATAGGTCTTTTAGGAAACATCCTCTATATAGGCAAATGATGACAAAGTTGCCTCACAGGTTGGAATACTTGTCCAATTCTCAAACCAGCCCAAAATAAAGGTATCAAATAAGGGTGTGGGGGAATTGCATTGGAGAGATGCAACCATTTTTTTAACCTCTTTGATGTGCAGGGAAACATACAGACAGCAGCAGCTGGATCTCCCATCATGTCTTCTACAACAATGGTCTACAGATGAGGATGTGATACCTATCAGTCCTCTCCATCTCTTCTAGTCCCTCCTGGTTTGCATCCCGCTGCACATTTTTCCCTCTGCCTAACTAACCTTTGCACAGGAGAGGGCGCTTCTCATACTCTGCGTGAGGGACGCAGCATGGCCTCAGGATGCAATCTTCACATACAAAGAATGTGAACCATAAAAAGAGAAATCTGTTATCCCAAATTAGACTGATACTTGTATACTGGTAATTGATCTTCAGTGCTGCCTGCCATCATGAGCTGTTGGTAAGAAAGAGTAGGACTCTAAACTCATTATGTCTCATTTTTGTAATTCAAATCACTGATAACATCTAGGGTTTTGCTCTTACTCCATTCTGTAAGAAATGCTCAGAGAAAAGGAAGCCAAAACCAGCCTTGCAGACAGATAGAAAGTCTGCTGAGGAGAGATGATAAGCGAGGTGGTAAGAATTTCACAAAATATCACATGAATAATATCTACATGAGTAACCTCGAAATAAGCCTTCTCAGTACACCATGAAATGATCCGTCCTCTTTGGCAGCTTCAGTCTGTGATCGGACCGTGCCTTTCAGCCCATGACCCCAGAGCATCCCTTGTACATTTAAAGGTCTGCCTTGAAATATTTTCTTGAGGGAGGTGAAGAATCAAAGAGAGATACTGTGGGAAAAGGGCGTTGTACGATATACAAAGTCCTGAAAAGCCTTGTAAACCTAAGGTCGCAGATGTTCTGAGCAAGTATGCAAATACCTGAGTGTTTAGAAAGCTACTTAGAAATGCATCAGCCTGTATCTCAGTTCCCCAGCTGTAAAATGGGACACTTCTTCCCTTGAGCATTGTCTGTCTCTCAGTTTAAAACACAAGCCCTAGCCAGAGATACTAGAAATAGGGAGCAGGTGTGTCATATGCATATTCAGAGCTCACTGCAAAGGGGCAGCGAACAGCATGGAGGCGAATATAAAGTACTAAAGCACAAAATCTAACGAGTCAGCATTTTCAGGGTCATATTCAACAGACTTTATTTGCTTTTATTTATTCTGGAGCACCAGGAACTTTAACTTTGTGTCTCCTGATAACATGGGCATTAGACCCTTGAGGAGTTTTCTGGAATTTTTCCTGACTGGGATATTTTGGTGTTTGGAGGTGTTTTGTGGCTTTCAAAAGGTAAAAGTAATACTGAGCCATAGAGTTGACTTCCACACTGGAAACACTTGGAGCCAAGGCTCATAGTGTTTCTCCAGGTATAGGACTGAAAACAACCAGTAACACAAATAAAACTTGCTGTTGCAACTTCTGTACAGTAATAATCTCTAAAATCCTTTGTGCTCTGAGATCTATCCATGTGGATGCTGCCTCTTAAGTTCTTCCCTTCCTGGCACTATTTCATGGGCTGAGAAGCACTGCCTTAGAACCAGTTCTCTGGAATGGGTCTCTAACAGTGTAAGCCTGATATGCTTGAGGCAACAGCACTATTGATTACCTACTTGATTAATTTAGGGTGGGAGTTGCCTTTCTTAAATGTAGTTGAGAAGACTAGGCTCACACTACCCACTACAGGTAGTTTTTATTACTGTATGTTTGTCATTTATAGCTGACTTGACAAAAAGTTGGCTAAAGTATTGAAAAAAAATCCTGTAATTCTCCATTTGTCTACATGTATGGTTCCTGTCTACCTCGAATTCTTTTATCCAATTCTTCCTAAAATAAGGCTTATGAAAACAGACAGCCTGTAGATCTCAATGGAATGGTCTACTTAACTGCACCGCTTGCAGTAATAGCTGTGTCCTGAAGATAACAAATGCACAAGCCTCAAACTAAACTCAGGACTGGATGAAGTAATGTGCGAAAGGGAAGAAAAAAGTACATAAAATAATAAGGGAACTCAGGCGTATGACTGATTTCTGGCTTTCTTGACTATTACTGTGGGAATGGCCCATCAGCAAAAGGCAGCAGATTCTAGCTAGGCCAAGTGAAAATCTGAAGTTTCTGTCACAAATGAGAAAAAGGGGTGAAGGGGGAACTTTCTTTGTAGGCAGGGGCATAGGCAGATACAGGCAGAGTGTAACATAAGAGAAAAGATTCAACGGGAAACAAAAGATGAGCAGGTAACTTCGGTATTCTCAAAAGCAGAATTCAAAGGCATATGTGATTTTGGAACTCAGCAAGGGGTTTTCCCTAATAAAAGACTGAGCAGACCTGCTTGTTTTATTCAAGGATGAGTCACCCCCTCTTCTGACCAGAAAACTTCTCTCATGAGAGGGAGGAAGCTGGAACTTACATTAAATATTTGGCTTTTTGTTTTCTTAGCATTCAATTTCAGATACTAGAACCTTTTCTTAGTCAAATTCCAAGATGAGAAATAACACTGTACAAGGAAAAATCCCAGAAAATAATCTTTGTTTTCTCTGGAGGTATGGAACACCAATACAAATAAATCAACATGGAGTTACATCAAAGCTGTGAAACCAGCCCTCCTCCTCTGAAGGCCATAGAAAATTGAATGTGAATCTGAACGTTTTTTGTTGGTCCATAGTTTCAGATCATAATGACTCCAGAATTTCAGATCATAACAACTCCAGAATTTTTCCAGATAAAAATATTTTTTTTAATGTAGAAATGTATCTTGGACATATTCTTTCACAATGTAAAGGAATATTAATGTATAATCTCAACTTGTCTGTCCTTCAGTATCATGTCTAACTGACTAGCATGAAGAAAAGCTTTTATGAAAGCAACATATCACTGAAATACTCCACACATCAGTCAACCATGGGTTGTGAGAATATTGCCTATTCGAGGGTTAGGGTCAGGCTGGCCACTGAATGCTGACAGATTCTCTCCAAACAGGAGGGGAAAGGGAATGAGGCAGAGAGACTTAGGGACTGGAAAAGAAAACTGAACCAGCTTTAATGAACAATAATAGTCCTAATAAGGGAATAATGAAAATAATAATAGATATATACAAAAATATAGAAAATTGACATTGAACTCAGTTCCCCCCCCCCCCACCCCCCCCCGACAGTAATCACCACCAATGCTGCAGAGCAGACAGCCACCAGGGAAGCCCCAGGCTCAGCAGCAGAGGGGAGCTGGATCCTAGAGCTGGATTTGGGGACTTGGGATCAGGACCAAAGGCAGAAGATCCAATGGAGTCCTCATTGGATGCTGGCCACTGAAGAAGAAGGCTTAACCCCTGTGATCCCACAAACTCATATTGAATATGATGTATATGGAATGGAATACTCCTGATGGTCACCTCTCCTGTTTGCTCCTCCCCAGAGGTGTCACCTTTTACTTCCTTGTGACCCCTTTTACTTCCCAGCACCCCCAGCGTGGCACACAAGAGCCAGCAGTGGCCTTGGTCACTACAGAAGCAAGTATCAGCAAGAGCCTTTCTGCATCCTAATCCCAGCAGTAACTGTAAACACCAGGCACTGTCTGCAAAAACAAGCTATTAACTTCAGAAAGTGCAGGCTAGCTGAAAACTAAAACGAGTGAATAGAATCGGTTCAGTTTAGCTCAAACGAGGACACGCCTCTATTGTGAACCACGCAGCAGAACTTTCATTTCAGAAATGACACGGAGAGGTTAATTCCTCTTTTCTATACTTCCAGCTTTGCTTTTGGATAAATTTCTTTGCGTTTTCCAGTGTAATTGAAAGCCTGATCGCTTTTAAGTCACGGCATGATGTTTTTCCAGGAGTCCAATGTAGTCACAAGAGGGCACCAGACTCTAGCCTATTTCTCTTGCTGGCCACGGTGGACTTCACAGTGGCAGTGGAAAAAAAAAAAAACCAACAGTATCTCATATTTCTTCAGCTAACAGCCTATAAATAAAAGGATTGTAAGACTTCGTGCTGCTAGGTAAAACAGTTCGTACAGATGACTGTGAGTATGTGTGCTCATACAGATAGCTGTTGAGGCAGACACAAGGTTGGGTTACAATTCTTACGGAGCTATGGCAGAAACATGCAACCTTTTTCAAATGTTGGTTACAAATAGGCAGAAAAACAAGACACAAAAAAAAGCAGAACTGAAAACAAGCAAGAAAAATCATGGAGAGGAAAAAAAAAATAGAGAGACAATTCCTTTGCATCACACAATAAAAAATGGAGGATGACTGAACTTGCCAGGATCTGTCCATGATTCCCCAGAGAGGATGTAAGTGGCAGGAGGCACACATCCATCTAAGGCGCTCAGCTGAGCCAGCCTCTGCGGTATCTAAACACCCAGCAAATTCTAAACAACTCTGTCAGGAGCCCCAGTTTGCCTCCCTGCCTCGGCAAACCACTCTCCACATCGAAATGCTGCTCACTGCAGCTCCGGTGACTTTACCTCTGGTCTATCAGCATTTGGTGTCATTTCTTAGTCAGATTATGTAAGGGAAATTAAAGATTTCTTATTCTTTTATCATTAGACACGTTGAAATGATTTCTGGGAAACCACTGGCTACTGACAGAGCACGAGGAGACAAGAAATGACATTTCTTTATTGCTACAAAAGTCAAAGCTGTCATTCCCATCAGGGTACAGGATTCGAGCAGAGAACAAGACCAGCTCACAGCCTGTTATCTGTTCATACTCCTGCTTCTAATTGGGTTAACCCTTTCTAAACAGGTACGGCTGACAGGCATTAGCAACCATTCTCTTAGGAAAAAAATGGAGTAAAAAAAAATCACATTTTTAATATGCCTTTTCACACCTTAGTTTACATACTTCTTAGGCTCATTTTTTGATACCTTCATTAAACTATAATTGCTATGTTCCTACTATAATTTATCTTTATTTCTTACAGACTGTGCAATTCAGATAAGTCAAATCAATGTGAACAATAATTTGTGGATACAGCATGTTTCCCATCTTAACCTATCAATTCACCAGGTTTTAAAACAAAATTTGGAAACTATGCAAACACTCCAATAAGCTGTCACAGTCTTCATCTACTCTTCCAAGGAGCGCAGAGGGTCATTTTAACTTGAAGATAGAGTGTTAACTTCTATAAGCAACATATTTTTCTTACTGATGCTTAATTTTATTTATCTTGATATTTATGATGAGTCTAAGGAAAACCACACTTCCGTTTCAGAAAATGTAAAAAACCTAATAGTGTCAATGGGTTGTTACCAACGTCTCAGTCACCAGAACTAAGTTACTGCATAAAGAAACTCAGTGTTCTTATTTTTCTACTTTTTTTTTTCCCCTGGTTTTGATGGTCCAAATGCTTAACAACTTTAAGGCACGCTTAAAAATAAACAACCGACCTACATATTCTTAAAAATTTTGATGGCGCTAACTGTGCTTTTGAATTGTAACTCTTCAGTTTGCCACTACTGCAGAAATTAGTTTCCCACTGGTATTGTAATTTTCAGGGACAAGGCTTCTAGAAACAGCACAGTGCCTTCCAAAAGGCTGATTTCAAGAGCCAAACACTGTAGTATCAAAAGATGCAGAACAGCAAAGGTGTAAGCCTCAAATCTGGCCTAACAGATCAGAAAGCCACACTAATGTATGTTCAAGGATATATGAAAAAGGAATTATTCATTAACTTCTTCAGCTTGCAACTGCTTCAGGCTATTTTGTTCTTACAGTATCTGTGGTTTTCAAAGGAAGGTAGAGCTGGTGGGGGAAAAAAAGATCGTCACATGCACAGCACAAACACATTCATCAGAAACAGACTAACGCCCGAGATGAAAATATGGTACTTAACTTGCTGCAAAGAAAGCAATACCTTGTTTAGTGACAGGCTGCACATGTTTTTTGAGCTTGCGGGTGCTATTTAATAGTAGATGCTTAGTTGCTATAGCAACTGTCATACCCTATGGTATTTATGCTTAGATATGGAACACATATTTTAAGCAGCACCAGACAACGTGGCATTCAAGTGTCCAAAATGTATGTTTGAAAGAAAAGCCCTGTTATGAAGGAAGCAGGTGTGTTCCTGTAGTTTTTAGAAAACCTTTATAACACAACACTTTTGCAACAACAAAACAATCTTGTCCCTCACAAACATAAAACAGAACTACCATGATGATCCAGAAGACGGTTTAGTAGCCCTAAAATAACTCAGACAACATTCAGCATTTTAAAGCCCATCTTTGCTGACTGCTACTGCACAATCTAGAGATTTTTGCTCTATGGCGCAGTGCACAGTGCTTTGCCATTACAGGTTTCTATTGTAGTTCTAGTATCTTGCTGGTAACTGCTCAGAAATTCCCAACTTCATACCATTTGGGCTTTGTTCCAACCACAGATGTCCATTATCAAAATGAAGGCACACACTGGCGGCTGGCCCCTGTCTGCCAGGGCGCATGTGCATTAGTTGTGGTTTCATGGCTGTAATTTCTCAAAGGTGCTTTCTAGTCCCTTCAGCTTTTGTAGTTTTGCACATCACCTGCCACGAAGAGCACTTTCTCTGAATCAGCTGGCAACTGAAAATGTTGGTGAACACACTTCTTTTGTTTTTATTTTGTCACATCCTGGTAGTTGAGGAGCATAAACACCGTAATATGAGAGCACTCTCTCTTTCAGGTCCTTAACACCATTAGAGGAAACCAACGGTCAGGAACTTCTACAGCTGCCTGTGAAGGATCCTTAACTATAACACAATCACTTCAGCCAGGCAGATTAAAAAAGTCTGCAGAGTAGTACAAGCATAACAGCTTTCCTGTGTCCTGTTTTCACTGTATTTCCTGCAGTCAAAATGTATTAATATCTCTTCTTATAAATTTATTATTGATTCCATAAAGTTACTAGTTGACTTGGATAAAGAAGGCAGTGCTGGGTTTAGCTCAGAATTCTTTAGTCTGTACAAGTTCTTAAACAGAATGCATTCACAGATCAGATATCTTCAGCCATAAAATCTAAGGCCTGAGGCTGGTGGCCTGAGGCAGACAGATTTCTGCCTAAGAATGGATTTGCTCTGCCACTGATGTACTGACAGCCACGTACCCTCCCTCCCATCACCTGTCTACTACTGCTCTTCGGTTTTTCGCCAGCACAAACACCCAGCTGAGCCAATACAGCCAGCCAACCGCTGCCATACTCGGACATGTATTAGTTGGTGCATGGATTAGTTGGTGTGACGAGTGCTCCGACTACGCTATTCACATTTTGTAAGCCGCTAACATTTGATGCCAGCATTGTTATCATCCAACATCAAGCTACAGTCAGCCCACAAATGCTCATTCACCTACTACAAATGCTTTTGTTTGTTTTACAGGCACCCCGCCTGTTGTTCTTTGTCCAGCCCCCTCCTACAGGTAGAACAGCAGCCTTTCCAGGCCCAGAGCAGTGAAGGAGAAGCTTACCCTCACTGAAGGCTCGGGAGAACTTTCAGCCACCTTTCGTGGTCCACACATTAACACACAGTAACGATACGAAAACACTTTCTCTTAAATTCAGTGCGCTGTGAGTGCGGGCCGCACACAATGAAGTTGTATCCTGCACCTGGCTTACCGGGCCCAGATGAGCTGCTACAACAGGCTTACTTCTTAGGGAACAGCCACATTTAATTACCCTCCTTAGACCTTCTTCCATCTGCTCCCGGATTTTTTAGGCTAGCTCTGCTGCAGGAATGTGCTTGTCTGCAGAAGCACTCAGGACTGTTTCCTAACGCTGCCTATCTCAGAGGTAATTAGAATCTGCCAGGTTGGGCTTAAAGGAAGTGGTGCATTATGAGTGGGTCCCTTGCCCTACTCTGGAGCCAAATTAAAAAGACAAACGTATCTTAAACACTTTAATCAAACAGTAATTATGAGAGAAACAATACAAGCTCCGAGCACGTCCACGTTGTCTTCAGCAGGCAGAGGCAAGCAAGTTCTGTCACCATTCTGAACTGGCGGGATCACAGCCAAAACTCTTCCAAACCTCATGCAGTCGTGCCGGTACAGCACTGAGCTTGAGCTAACACACCTTGTCTCAATAAGACGCGCGAGCCAGAGCACAGCACGGCGCTGACGACAGCTTGTGCCTTCCAGTTCAGGGCTGAGTCATGTCTGGTTGGCTCCGAGCACCGGCAGCGCAAGCACACGTACTCCTGCCGCCGCACAGCCGTACTCCCAGCCAGCTACACAAACCCAGGGGCCCTCAGACCAGAGAGAAAAAGCACAGGAGGAAGGGGGAAAATGCTTCACTGTCAGCTTGGTATCGGTATAGAGACAGGACCCTGTTCCTATCTTGCTGAAACTATTTGTTCCAAAGTTTAAGCAACCTCCTGACTAATTTTCCCACCCTCTTTATCTGAGGGCTTGCAAGTCACCGGTTGTGAAACACTGCACTAAGCCTCATACAAACACCAAGTAAAAGACAGTGCCTGTCAGAGCCCAAGAAACACTCCCTCCAAGAGACCTTTCCACAGGCTAGAAATAGTACCAGTGCAGGGATCCAGTGGAAAGTGAGGAACTTCACTCTGCGTGTTATTTCTGTTTCTTACTCATCTATATAAAGACTATCTGCATTAGCCCTTTAAGACTATTAAAACCTATTGTTATTATAATCGTTTATAATGTGGAAATGTCATGGACTGAGATCCTTTGTGCAGCTTGAAATTGCACAAGAAAACTGGAAATTCCATCTTTTTTTTTCTTTTAAAAGTGCAGTCTCAGCTGTGCTCCTGGCCATCGAGCTCCTATTAATTTCTGCGGTTTTATAAACACTGTCCAACTCTAAACCAGCCTTCCCGTCACCGCTGATGTGTGAAAATCTGGCCAGCTCGGCAGGAGCTGAGCAGCTCTGAGAAGCAGCAAAGCTCCTGAGGCATCAAGCACAGCCCAGCACAGGCTTGTTCCAGAAGGAAGGGGGCTGGGAGGAAGGGAGCAGTGGCTGCTTTCCAACGAGCATGGTGCGCAGGCCACACCACCCGGTACCAGCCACCGCAGGGAGAGGCAGGCTGGGGCTCCGGGGAGAGCGAGCGGGCTCTGGGATGGGAAGAGCCAGAGCCAGCTGCCAGCACAGCTCCCACAAGAGGCAGCACAGTCAGAGCCCGGGCACACGCAGCTCTTGCAGATTGAAGTCTTCATCCACGTCCTTCATCCAGGCTGAACACACCCCAAGTGCTGCCCAGACAGGGGAAGGGGCTCAGGGCAGCGGCTCTGCTTGACTCAGCCCCTCCGGCCCTGGGGCACAGGCTCTGGCTCCAACAAGCCCCACCACATGCTACGGATGGATCCGCACCTTGGGGTGGTCTGAGAGGCCAAGCTGATGTCTGCTCCTGCTAATCCAGCCCTGCATCTCCCATTTTTATACAAAAAGGACATCCCATTCACCCCTCTGTGGTAATTACATTTTTATGAAAGCTGCCGGTGCTTTTAAATGCCCTCAGGACTACCACTCGCTCTGAAGATTTTCCTGGGTGCCAGTGGTGACCCACCTTGCTAGGAGAGGTCTGCTGAGCCGGTTTGCATCATTCTCTGCCCTGTCACCCACGTCAGGCATTTCATCAGGCAGCAGGTTGCTCTGCAATGTCTCACCGGGTGCAACACCTCTCAGTTGTGTAGAAGCTTTCAGTGTATATTCCGAATCACCTTTTGATTTAAAAGTCTCCTGCCATTTCTGAACAGTAATTGTCTCCAAACCCTCATCTTTTTTTTTTTACTTTTTTTTTTTTAATGCAGTTAGTCTTCAGTTTCCCCATCAGGTTGTTTTGCAGACATTTCTTTCTAGTTCTCCTCCATGCCTTGTCTCTAGAACTTCAACTTAGGCATCAGTTCTGCTTTTGCTTGCAGATTATTTTAGCTGCAAAAATTTCACAGGCTGAGATAGCCTTCACATTATTTAAATACCAGGTTAGGAAATTACCAGGTTTTCATCTGGTCTTTTTAACTGTGCTGTTAAAAATTCATTTAATGAAACGAGTAGGAGGATGAAAAACTTTTGCATGTACCTAAAACTTGATCACTTTTTTTATCACAATTTGGTTGCAATTCAATTAATTTCTTTATAACACTGTTTGAGTCCTATCAGATTGTTCACTTCCTAGTAAATACTTAGGGCTGTACTGTTTTGCATAGGTCTGTCCAGATTTTTCCACTTTGACTTTTCAAGTTGTTTCTTACATAAGTGAGATGTGAGAGCCGTTTTCTCCTGAGAATAATCATATCTTGTCATATCTCAATGAGACGTACAGTTTCCCAGGTTTTCGAAGAAGACAGAGTGCTGAGAACCTTTCAGAATTTTTCTTTCAGCAGCTTAATCAGAAAGGTAGATGATGTAGTTTTTAAGCCATCAGACATCTTCTCATTTCACTGAAGAATTCATTGGGGGGACTCCCCCCCAGCAAAAAGGTCAAGACCTTCTTATCGTATTTAAAAGGAAAAAAAAAAACACATGGAGAGGGGACTTAGGTATTTTACTATCTAGATGATGCTATCACCAGAAAGAGCAGTACTAATGAGCTCTTCTAGCAGAGATCCTGCAGGGAACAGCACCCACACTGTCCCTCGAAAGGGAGGTCCAGAAACGTGCAAAGGTTCTTGCAGGATTTGTTGTGGGATTACCTATTTGATTTCTTCGCAGTGAAACTGTAAGCAACCAATGTCAAGCTGAAGAGAGGAGCATGACAACATCTCTCTTCATGGCGTCGTTCTCTCAAAGCTTTGACTAGCATTTCTGCACCACGATGCCGTCAGCATGGCGCAAGAAACTGTAAAAACACAGGGGGGACACGCTGCACTTCGCCAAGTGTCTTGTCCCAAAAGCAGATCTTGCTTTGCTACGGAAACATCATTTGTTCCCGCTTTCTTGTACCAAGCTACAGCTCCGTCGTCTCACCGCCTTTCCTACCCAACCTCAGCGCCAAGCGCAGCCGATGCCGCCCTCTCCTGCTGCCCAGACCAGCCCACCCCTTTCCCGGCTGCTTTTCTATCCCTGGCTCCCCGCCCCACCGCGGGCAGCAGACCCTGCCCTGCCCCAGCCGCCGGCCCTCGGGGTCTCTCTCCCTGCCCGGACGGGCCCGGCTGCCCCCTCCTCCCTCGGGCTGCCTCGGCGGCGGCGGCACGGAGCTGCAAGGCCGGGACAGCGACCCAGAAGCGCTCGGCCGGCCTAAGTACTTGCAGATGTGCAGCAGCGTCGAGCTGGAAGTCACGGCAGCGCTCAAAGCTTTCGACCTTTGTGGTGGCTAGTGTTTTGGGTTGGGTTTTTTTTTTCTGTTTGTTTCTTTTTCGCTCAGCTTTTGGGACCAGCGGCTTCCTGAGGGGTGCGAAGCTTCACCCCTTCCCCCTCGCCCCAAGGAAGCGGCTTCCCCGTCCCGCCGGCTCCGAGGCGCGGGAGGCCGGGCGCAAACAGGAAATGCCACAAGCCTTGCTAATGGAGTCACGGGGCTCGGCACCCCCCGCGGGGCGGCAGCGCCGGGGGAGGAGGCGGCGGCGAGGGCGGGCGGGCCGGCAGCGGTTGGCGCCGTGGGCTCCCCGGGCCTGAGGGAAGCGGCGCCTGACAGCAGCGAGCGGCCGGGCCCCGAGCGGGGAGGGGAGGCGGCGCGGCCTCGGGGTGGCCGCCACCCCCCCCCGCCCCCCCGGGCTGCAGCGAAGCCAGGTCTGAACCTGCTCCCGCCAGAGCCATGGCCGGGAGCCCAGACGCGCCGCGGGCCTTTGGCTGCCGTTTGAAATCGGGGCTCCGCCTCGTCCCCCGCCTCCGCCTCCCGCCAGCCTCTCAGGGCCGAGGGCGAGGGCTGGGGCGCCATGACAACCCCGCAGCCTCCCGTGGGCGGTGCCTGGGGGCGGGAGAGGCCGGGCACCGTGGCACCGGCTCCGCCAATCGCAGCGACGAGGGGCCCCTGGATCGTTTGGTGACAGCCAATAGCAGCCGCCGCTCCCTTGTAGGCGTGGCTGCCGGGGAAGGCCCGCCTCGCAGCGGGCACACGGGGGCGGGGGGAGGAAGCGAGTTCCTTTGTGGGCCATGACAGTAAGATGGCTGGCGGGGGGGGGGCGGGGCCAACCGTAGAGACCGGCCCCGCCTCCTCCCTCAAGCGCGGAGCGGGCAGTGAGGCAGGAGCGGGGGTTCCTGTGCTGGCAAGCGGCAGCGACAGCAGCGGCGAGGCGGTGAGTAGGGAAGGCTGGGCCGGGCCTGGTGTGGCGTCGTGTCCCGGGCCCGCCCGCCTCCCCCCCGGGGCTCCGCCTGGGGACGGCGCGGGCGGGGAGCCGGTGCCGCCGGAGCCCGCGGGAGGCGGGGAGCCGATTCAAAATGGCGGCGGGGCCGTTTGCCGGGAGCGCGGGACCCTGAGTAACCGCCGCTCGCGGCCGTTCGCCGCCTCCCGCGTGCGCCCCCGGAGCGGTGAGGGGCTTCGGGCCGGGGGTTGCGAGGGGGGAACGGCCTCCCCGTCGGCGCCGGCCGCCCATCTCCTCCGCTCCGTCCCTTCCCCAGCCCCGCATCCTCACCGCCCGCGGGGCACCCATCCGGCGCCGCCGCCCGCCGTTGCCCTCCCACCGGCGGCGTGCCGTAGTTGGGGACCTCCCCCGGCTCCCCGAGCGCACGCATCGCGCCTCAACCCCGCCTCGGCCCCCGCCGTCCTCCCTCCCTCCCTGCCTCCCTCCCTGCCCCGCCTGCGTGCGCCGCCGCTCGCTCGCCCGCTCCCCGCCCCGGCCGCGCCCGCCGGCCCCGCCCCCGCCGCCTGCCCTGCCCCGGGCTCCTGCTCCTGCCCCGCCGCCCCTGCCCCGGGTGAGAGGCTTCCGCGGGAGGTAGCGCCCCTTCCGGAAGCCCTGGAGAGGTGCCTGCCGGCCCCCCACGACCGAGGGGTGGGCCAGGCTCCAGGGCTTTGTAGGTGCCTTTGTCCTGGTTCGAATAGGGATCGTTCTGGCCCTGCCGCCCCTCTCCTCACCCACACTCACACATACACACACACACATGCCTGAGGAGGAGTAGGTGGCCTCCCTTCTTCTTGTCACCGTTATGCGTTGCTTTGATTTCTTCCCGCAGTTGTTAAAAAAGGACAGCTTTGGAGTGGAAGGGGTTAGAAAGGTGCGAGGAGAAGGTACAGCACCTTCGTACCTTCGCGTGCTGACCGGGATCGCTGCGCTTATGGCTGTACAAAAAGAAAAAGCACTTTGCTTAACTGAACAGCCCTGGCCTAGGTAGTTCTAAAGATGAAGAGTGCTAAAACATCCTGTCTTTGCTCTTACCCCCAGTTCTTAGGAAGTGACCCTTCCTGTTCAGTACATCTTTGGCAACACGTTACCATGTGAATCTGAACTGAGTGTGAATCTGGAACGTTTAAGTTGGTGCTTCAGTAAGAATTGAATCAAATTTCAAGCGCCTTATTTGTAAAGCAGATTGGGAATTTGTCAGTCCCCAGACGTTTAATGAATTACGCAAGACTTTGCTCCCTGTGGTACAAAAAAACCCCAACCAACCAAACTCCCCACAGAAACTTGTTTTTTCATACCTTACTGTGCTACAGAGGGTTGCTGTTGCCCTGACAACCTTTTTTGTACAAGCTGTTTCAAACAACTGGTTAACTTGAACACACTGAGTTTGGGCTCTTGACACTCAGGTAGCAGTAGAAGTAGGGAGATGATGTAGCTGGTCTAGATATTACCTCTTGGATGGAGACAGATGTTGCTTGAAATTATCGGGGAATTTTGAACGCCTTGACTCTAAAGCAGCAGCAGCAATGTTGCTCTCATGTACCAAGAGGTTTCACACAACGGCTAATGCTTTTTTGCACGTGTTAATATGTAAATCAATAGAGAAGCATACTTACATTTTAATTAATTAGGTTTTAGATTTAGCATGCTCTTGAGATGAGTGCTTGTTGGAGATAGTGCAGAGAAATCTGGAGGAGGTCATTTATTTGCAAGGTTTTAATTGCGTCTGATAATGGCTATGAAGTTAGTACTATTTTTTATTGAGAACTTGGCTTCTGAGGCACACTCGTATGCCAGTTAATAGAATCTGAACTAATAATTGCTGTGATGAGCATATTCTTTAAGTTTGTATTAACAAGTCCACATAGTTTGTTAATTGCTCTAGAGAACCTGGAATTGCATGCAGCGGGTCTTATGCATTATTACATTGCATGGGAAAACTGTTTCCTTCTTTAGTATGTTAATAGATTGCAGACTGGACTGCTCAGCCAGCATCCCTGATGTCTTTTAGTTTGTGAACGTGATAGTGGTTCTTTTAGCAAGAACTGATGTGTTTCCTTCAATAGTCCCCTCCTGTGTCAATCTGCTATTTTGGGAGGCAAATCACCTAAGACTCCTACTCTAAAATTGTCGAGAAAAGGTTTTAATTTGTTTTTCTCACGACTACCTTATCTTTACCTGTAGTTGTGCTGGGGCTTTTTTTGTGGGTTTTTGTTTGGTTAGGTTTTTTTAAACAAGGTTTATGCCCTTGTCCGCTACCCGAAACTGAAGTAAGAATTTGAAGATTCAAGTAGTTAGCATGTGCAGGCTCTCAAATAGATTGTTCTTCATTTATAGAATGTTTTGAAAGTATTCCTGGGGAGCAAAAACTTCTGAACTTTTATAGCATCATAAGCCATTTGACAGAAATAAGAAATACTTTATTGACTTGATATTCTGATGTCTCACTGGAGTTGTAGTTGAGATGCCTCATGACCCTGTCTTGAATGTTGCTGTTTGTAAGAGAATTGAGACTATGAGCTGGTTGAAATACAGTTTCCATGACATAACAGCATTTTACTATGAATATTTTGGGATTAAGTCAAAAGATTTTGGCTTGAGAGTGTTTAAGGTGTTCTGGGTTTGGTTTTTTTTTGTGGTATTTTAACAAGCCTGCAGCTTCTTGGAAAAAAAACATGTTTTCTGCCCCTCTCCACCCTTCCAGTCCTTTGTCAACCATCTCCTACCCCTGCCAGTTTTGAGAGCAAACACTCTTCAAAATTTATTCATTACTGACCACAACAGAAAACAAAAATAGATGTTTGTATGCATCCTCTTTACGTGCTGCTTTTCTCGGTATGTACTTCAGTTGCAGACACTGAACTGTCTTGTACTGTACAGACATGTCTAGAAAAGTATCTGGATTGTTTTCATATTTGTGTCATATAAGTTTTTGCAGCCTGTTGAAACGGAGCAGTCTTTTCGGTTTGGTAATTAAAGGAGCTGTCGCATGTGTTTGGTGGCTGCATTTGATATATCAACTTATTTTGCCTCAGATGTGTTTAAAAAACTCAGCCTTTATAGTTAAAGCAATTTAATTACTGTCATTGCTTTCGTTATTGTCATCTTGCAAAGTAAATCTTAGTCATACAGTTTCTGTTCTGGTAAAGGAAAATTCTCCCTGGTTTTGCTGTTTCAGCTTTTGTGCATACTTGCTCTTTTTATCTGGATGCTACAGAGTTGCACGGTTTTGTACAACAAAGGTGAAAACGATAGTTTTGTGATGAAAGTAGTGAAGCCTTGCTTTCAGAATGCCTTTGTGTGTGGTTAAATTTTCAGGCCATCACTAAAGATTTTGTTTGCTCTTTAAATGGCAAAGGTGTGGGGATAAGGGAGAGGCTGGTCCAAAGGTCGGGGTAATAGCCCAGGACTTGGACTGAAACGGTCTTTTTCCTTCTGCTGCCACAGTTTTTACGTGTATTGTTGAGCAAATCACCTTTGTGCTCTAGCTGTAAATTGCATTTAATAGTACTATTCAAGCTGGTAGGAGTGTTGTGAGGATGATAGACATAACTCAGGCGATTGTCAAAATGTAGAGGTTTGTAAGTTTCTGAAATGAGAAATTATTGTGTTCTTCATCTCCTGTATGTACTTGCCTGACATCTTGCTTCCCTCGTACTTGGTAGGTGGTGCTCTTAACTTTTACTGTATGGACTCTTGCTCAGTAGCATGGGAGAAGAGGAAGGACTGCGTCAAACACAATTATTGGTATGTAATATTTTGCTTCTTAAATGAAACTGTAGTCTAGTATTTCATTCAGTCTTAGGAACAGCGTTATGTAGAACTGGTTTTATGATGTAAGATACTAACTGGAAATAAGTGTTATAGAACAAATTCCAGTGAATGCTGTTTATCTTTAAAGGTTTACCTTTAAGAATCCATAAACAGTTTTTTCTCTGCTTCTACACACCCAAGTGCATGCGATGTATTGAGGTTCTTAATGATGTATTTCAAGTTTCCTACTGTGTTCTTTTTTTCCTGTTGGTGTGCATTAGAAGATGTTTAAATTCCAAGTAGTAGATGCATGAAAAACAGGTCAACATTCAGTTGGAGATTTAATTATTCCTCACAAGAATGTAAGTTGAAATAAAAGAAGCTTCAAACTCTGCACAATGTTTAATGTTTGATGACATAATCATACATGGTTGATTAGTAGTCCTGAAAAGAGGTCTGTAGAGGTCAGGTTTCACATAGGGGGTATGTGTGTCTTTTTTTGAAATTATTGACCATAAAACTTTGTAGGAAAAATTAAATAGGATATCTTCTATATAGACAGTTTGCAGGAATATCTAAAAATCTGGAAAGGCACTATTAAGCAAAATTTTGGGTTGTATTTAATGGGAATAATGCAAATATGTTGGGTTACAGGAGAAAATTTTAAAGAAACTTTCAAAGCATTTAATATATTGGTAATCCCTGGATAGCTTTTAAGAAGTCAATGAAGAATGACCATAAGACCAAGTTCATCTATTCTATATTGTAGTTTCTATGTGTTATAATTTCTAGTGAGTTTTGTACCTGCAGTGGAAAGAAAGCTTTAAGAGTCAGCAAATGCAAAAAAAAAAAAAAAAAAAAAAAAAAAAAGGGTATTTTATGGGTATATACAGCAATGTAAGAAGTGTTGTACAGAGTCAGACAAAAAATGTTTATCTAGCTACTGTGCTATCCCCAGGTTTTTGGAGTACATAAGAATGTAATGTATTTTGAAAGGAACAATGTTGTTGCACTTTGGTGGATTTTTAGTGACTCTGAAAAAGCTGAGAGGGAGCTCTCTGGAAATACATGGAACGTACCATAGCAACCAGAAAAGCAAAGCAGAGTTTAGGGTTTACCAAGGGAAATAGAGAATGATACAGAAAGACACTGCAATAGTACTTTGTTTTTAACAGCTTTCAGTTGAAAAAGTTTTTATTGTTTGGGTGACTATGTTAAAGAAACATCCCCAAGTATTGGGTAAACAAGAATTCTAAGGACAAAAGACTTAGAAGGGACATAACAAAGGTGCATAAATGTAATGAACAGGTACTAGCTTTAATTTGCAGCCTAATTATTATAAGACTAAAGAAAGTGGCAACTACTGCAGCTAAAAAAGAAAAAAAAAGTTATTCCATGTTTCAAGAGAGCTGCAATGTTTATGTGGGACACTATTGTCAAAATTAGTGCAATTCAGAAGATCTGGAAGCTGGTGCTCAAAAGTCATACCTTGGAAAATTCAACAAATGATTTGCAGATACAAGTATGAGAAGCCTGGGTGCACCTCACCAGTTTTTAGCTGGTGAATGTTAACTAGGAATACAGGAATTTTGCTTTCTCATAGTCAACTGGGAAAGAAGTACAGAAGCTCATCCAGAGGATGACTGTGTCTGTCCTTACTGCACTTGCACAATTCATACCGGGATTACACAGTTCATTTACTCACCTGAGTAAGAGAACCGGAATGGCTGCTTTAGGCACCTCGGTTGAGTGTCTCAAGTTATATGGAACAAACCTAGATCTTACTCTCTCTAGCCAAAATAAGCTAACATTTTCAAGTATGCTGCACATGGTGGTTCTTTAATGTTACACTGTTAGGCATGTTAATGTTCTGGAGGGGTCAAATCTTTTAAAGATGGTGTGCCAGGTTGTATTTTTATTTCCAAAATTAGAGGTTAAGCATGCCAGTAGAAACTCGTGAGGAACAAGGAGAAACTGCCTCTCCAGTAGGTGAAATACAGCCGGTGAGATGTTTGCTTCTGTGCGAAGCAGCGGCTCCTGACTTCCCTCAAGTGTGGAACTTAATGGGAGCCAGGAGCTGGGAGCCCCTGCCTCTCCGATGCCGTGGCTTTGTGGACCTGCTCACCCCTGGCTCCCGAGTGCCGTCTTTGGGACCCAGTCCATATGTTCCTGAGCCCTGTTGTACCACACTGGCCATTCTATAAACTGGTATGACAATTCTGATGTTTCTATCTTAAAAGAATTTGCTGTTTTAAGATTAAAGTTTTCTGTTTTGTGTTTTTCCTCTTTTACTTCTCGCCTCCCTCTTGAGCTGTTTACGTTACACAAGAATTTTTTATTTATTTTCTTTTTAACAGGACACAATGTTTGTGCGAGGATTAAAGAGAAAATGTTTTGACGGAGAAGAAGATATTGAAGGAACTCTGGCTGGTATTAAGGCTATTCCTTCATACAATCTTCAGCGGCAGTCGCTTTTAGATATGTCCTTGGTTAAACTTCAGCTGTGTCACATGCTGGTTGAACCTAACCTTTGTCGTTCGGTACTTATAGCCAACACGGTACGGCAGATCCAAGAGGAAATGACTCAAGATGGGACTTGGCAGATGATAAATACACAAAGCACAGGGCAGGCATCCCTGGATCGTCTTGTTTCAACAGATATCCTCTGTCGCTCATCTAGGGAACAAGCTGAGGGAAAGCATATTCCAGCCTATAGTACTTTTAATAAAGACTTTGAGGGTGACCAGGCTCAAGATAGTTCAGAAACTATGTCAACAGCCTCTTCAGTGCAAGCTCCGAGAAACCTGCAGAGCAACGTGTGGGAAATGGAGAATCCACAAGAAAATAAAGGAAACTTTCAGAAATCATTAGATCAAATATTTGAGACACTGGAGAATAAAAGTCCGAATTCTGTTGAAGATCTGTTTTCAGAAGTTGACAATTCTTACTATGATCTTGATACTATGTTAACAGGCATGATGAGCAACACAAAAATGGGACACTGTGATGGGCTAGAAACATTTTCTTCTCCAACGACTACAGCTTCTAACTCTAATTGTAAATCTGATCTTAATGAGCTTGATCATATTGTGGAAATCCTTGTTGAATCCTGAAACTCCTTGTATAGGAGATAAAGATCTGTTAATGGGAAGAAAAGACTCAAGAAAGCTATTTCCACAGTTCTATCAAATCTGCACGTGTATTTTACAAATATCTATATATTATATAGATATATATATATTAAAGAGCACTTCATATTGCAAAATAGTGTTAACTCTTAAAGTTAACCTGCAACTTGTAGTGTAATAATCCAATTCATCATCAATTGAACTGTAAGTCCACACGGTAAATATTTTTAAGCTTGGGGTCCAAGGCTTTTGAAATTGGGTTCCTTTTACTAATTTCTTTTAGCCTTTGGTGGAGGATATGCTCAGTGAGAGGGATTCTCTCTTCTTTTTCTTATACTTCTCCCAGTAAAAGTGCTAATAAACATAGAGAGAAGTTGGATAACTCGTTTCCTATTTTCCTCCAGTTTCTACTTTGTTACACCATGAAACTCCTGCCACATCTGCTGCTTCTGTTCTAAGTCGCTACATGGCTCTTAAAGAGCAGTATGCAATAGTTCTTGTTATCCTAGCTAGCTTACTCTGGGTTTTGCTACAATTTTTACTTCAAAAATAGTTTTAAAGTGTTTATTGGTGTTTAGATTTTTCCAGGTATTTTCCTAAAATATATTTTTACTACAGATGTTATGTCAGCTGCTAACTTAGTAACTTTTGATCATATCTGCAGTTGATGTATTTTTTGAAAGATTTTCAAAAAGGGATGTTTTTTTTTACCGTGAGCTACCCAATGTAGTTCAGTAAAGTGTATGTAAATGTAAATATACAATTTTATACTTTACATTAAAATGTAAGAGCTGTTTTCATGATTCTGTTTTATAGAGTAGTACTTTACTAAATTGAGAATTGTACAATTATGCTTCTCATACCCCGTATAGTTGAGTACCATTAGATGAGCTTTGATCCAGCTAGATACAATTACATTTAATTCATTTCAGACCATACTTTGTGTTAACTACAAACCTAAATTACGGAGGGTTTTATTTATGTGTATTTATATGTAAATGTCATCAAGTGAATTGTTTATCACCGAAGTCTACCATCAAACATTTGTTTATATGGGATGACTGTCTTGCACTAATTACTACAAAAAGTGTTATTAGAGGCCTTTAAATCTCAACTGGTATGTCATGATGTCCTGTCATAATTAATATGCTCCACTCTTACCAAGGGTTTCCTCTTGGCTTTTTTTTAATAACAAAAGATGATACAACACGGGATGGTGTTCTGTCTTCAAGTACTCACATTCTTCTTCGAGTGTGTATAATTAAGCTTATTCCTGTGAGACTTGTTCAGGGGAAAGGGGATGGATCAAGTACAGTGTAAGATTTTGTTATAAAATGACAGATGTTTACCTTCACAAGCTGGGATTGGGGGAGAGCTCCAAACTAGCAGGGAGGTAGAGAGGAGGGAAAGATGGATTCATTTCTGGAACACGTCAGCATTGGTTGTGCCAGGGAAAGATCCACCAGTAACAGTTTTTTTTCTGTAGACCTGAACCAGCAACTCACGGTACATGAAGAGAGCACCTTTCTGCGTCTGACAGGCTCTGCCTTCCCACAAGTGACCTTCACCTACTCTGCACTATACTTCTCAGGCTCTCAAACCTTTAAAAAGGGGAGGGTGGGGGCAGGGGGCTGTCAAGGACATTCCAGTGTCAACTCCACGTAAGGAGACTGCTGTGCTTATGGGGTCAGCAAGTGCTTTAGGAGCATCTGGTTTGGGGTAAAATAATAGCACCGTGCTACATTTTTCATGCTCAGTATTTGAATGCATATTACCTCAGTTGCATAAAACCATGCAGTTTGCGTGAGTCTTCAGTGAATTTGCAAACATATCTTCTGTTAAACTTGGCATGAGATAATCTGTCATTGCTATAAGAGTTAAGCATTGCTTCCTCAGTTAAAGCTTGATTAATAACTTCCTATTAAAGGAAGTTCAAGTTCAGTCCATATGATGTAGCTGAACCAAAGAAACAAACCAATATTACATGTCTTAATAGAGAGATCACTCATAACTGAAAGGTGGTGCACTAGTATATCCTGCTTCAGGAGGATACAAATATTGATGTGAACTGTCATATCTCATAGTGAAATAAGTCTGTTCTATTTGGCAGTGTTTGTTGTAGTATCAGAGATTGCTTCAAAATTACAAATCCACAAGGAATTTTCTTCATGCTCTTCTGTGTGTGAAGCGGACAGCAAATGCCTTGGGGTAAAGCAGAAAGATGGGCAGTTTCCAAGTTTCGTAAAAGGAAGAGTACCTTTGAGTTGAATAACTAAATATCTTCTGTTCCTCTGGGAAAATTCTCCAAAAATTGTGGCTGAAAACCCCAGCTGCGTGTGCTCCCCTCCACCCCCATCACCTTCCATTTTCATTAAATGAACTATTATTGTGTGTTAAGGTATTTAAAAAGATGCTCTCCCCCACCTCCTTAGTGTGCATCAGTCTCCATGTTACAGGTAGGAATTAGTATAATTTGTTCATAACTCTTGACCTGTCAATGTCAAATGCATGTGTGTGTCTGTAACTATATATCTCACTGTTTGAAGCATCTGTCTGGGTGCATCACTTTGCTGAGGAAGCTGTGCCCAGTCAGAGCTATTTGTAGAGACTACTTGGCTTAATGGGAAAGCTGTTAGGTGAGTATGCATTTATAGAGTTGAGCATTTAAACTGAAATATATATATCCTGTTTTATTATGTTCTTAAAATGCCAAATCTTGGGTGCTTTTTACATGCTCGATATCTTGGCTCAAGTCTTCCATGAGTCTAAGAATTTGTGTTGCTGAAACTTGCACAGTCACTGCACAGAACTGATATGTGCCTACAACTGGTCTGGCTTTGCAAGGACCAGTCTGTGTAAAACCAGCTTGTCTCCCTACTGTGTTATTGGGGTGTCTCAGTCTAATTCAGCTTCTCATGCTGAATAGCTTCACTTCTCATCTTTAAAAAACAAAACAAAAAAACCCCACAAAACCGCAACCGAACTGTATTTTCTAACTCATTTTCTCGCTGCTCCGAAGAGGTCTTAGTTAAATATGCATCACTCAAAGGTTAATACAATGTATTTCCCCCCTGTGTATTCCTCTAAAATACTAAGAGACATCAGAATTGACAGGGTGTCTGTAAGATAGTGAATTTTAAATTACTTTGTGAACTGTTACTGCAAATGGCAAAGGATGATACTTGCTGGTGGTGACTTTCTTAATTTCTGCATGTAAATGGGAACTAATTTAAGCTCTGTTAAATTAGCAAAGGCTTCTGTCATATTTTGCTACCACTTCTAACAGCTTTTATTCTTTTATGTGCTTCTAGAATCTTGAAGTCTGGATGGTAATCAGTGTCATGTCTGAAACGAGGCTCTTGGTCTGAACGATGTAACTCGGCCATAGATTTGCACGAGAAAAACCTCCTTCCAAGCAAACGGGTTACATCAAATCTTCTTCCTTCTCAAGTAACCTTGAATATCTGGCCCCTTCTGCCTCTGTACCTTGGGTTTATTTTTCCTTCTCCTTTGCCGGAAAATCCAGAACACGGGAGGCGTGTGGATCTTGGGCATTCGGCAAAGGCAAGAAGTGTGAGGATGCAGGTTGCATCAACAATGGCTCGTGCGCATGAAAGCCTGTCTGCTTATCGCTTCCCTGGTGGGTGTTTGATGGGGTTTTTTAATCCCTTCTCTCTTCCACATCTCTGTGAGTTTATCCAGTGAAAGATGTTGCCTGTCTCTGGGAACGTAGCCATATTTTCCTAAAGGGCAAATTTGGTAAATGAAGAGGGAATCATTTATTTGGATGAAAAGCACCTCGGAGGTGCAGCAGTGAGGGGCTTCAGCCTTGAGCAAGTTAGGGATTCGCATGCAAGTATTCATTCTCACCGGGAATTACCTGTTTGAAAAGCTGTCCTTAGACTGCTTTTGAAGTCTCGGGTATGTCTGGACTGCTTTAGTAGGCATTTTAAAAAGCGTTATTATAAATCGGGTGATAGCATGTTTTTTACATTTTAATTATCAGACCATTATGGATGTCTTGTGCCTCAGAATATTGATCTGAGTGTATGACTGCTTTACAGTTCTGCAATTTATTCCATACTCCTGTATAACTAAACAAACTGTCAAAAGCTAGGATGAAAAAAGTACCCATTTATTTGCTGACATGTAGGATAAGACAAATGAAAATGCTTTCAAAAGTGACTTCTGTTCAAAGCGAAAGTATGCTTATGTCTCAGGCCTAGGATGTAGAGTCCCTTATGCAAAAAAGCCATGACTGATCATGACAGATTTTGATTGCTCATCAACTCTTAAATGAGTGTGATTTCACACTGTGTGACTGATACTAAAAGTACAAAAACACCAAGTTCCAAAGAAATGAAATATACATCTTAGGAAAATGTATTTTTGTCAATTTGGCTCATTCACAGAATCACAGAATCACAGAATGTTAAAGGTTGGAAGGGACCTCAAAGATCATCTAGTCCAACCCCCCTGCCAGAGCAGGATCACCTACACTAGAGCGCACAGGAACACGTCCAGGTGGGTTTTGAATGTCTCAAGAGATGGAGATTCCACAACCTCCCTAGGCAGCCTGTTCCAGTGCTCAGTCACCCTCACAGTGAAAAAGTTTTTCCTATAAAAGTTTTTCCTATTCACCTATAAGGTTTCACAAGGATTGTCTAAACTCCTTTTGGTGTCTCTTGCAAAGTTGACAGTAAAGATAAATTTTCCTATTTTTTCAAGAAAGTTCCACGAAGGTATGAAATCCCAATGAATAATTCAGATTGTCAGGGAAGAGATTTACTTCAGATGTCTGTAGTGACTTGGCTTCTTTTTTTTTTTTTAAGCCAGTGAAAAATACTGAAATTTCATAACTTTGTATGGTAGCTTTAAAAAAGAAATTACTCCTTTGCTTAAACAAGATTCCCCAAAAATGCATGTTTTATGACCTGAATTGCTATAGTAAATGTTGATGCATGACCAACATGTCAACAGGAAAATACAAAGCTAGGGGCAACTTCCCATTGCAGGGAAAACATTCGGTAATTTCAACTGTCTTCTTTTTAGGAAAGAATAATTGAAGATGCAGGTGATTACATGACTTCTTGCAGAAACGGAATTAAAAGGAATTGTATCCACATGTCTGCTGGACTTGGAACTCCCCTAGGAGCATGTGGGAAGTGGCAAGTATGTACTGCAACAGTGAAATGCTACAACAAAGGAACAGTGTATTGTGGTTTTGGTGTGCCAATTACAGGCGAGTTTTGGGCATCGAGAAAATGTAACGCAACTTCAACTGCGGGTTGCGCAAGCTTCCAGAACAGGACTTCTAAAGGAAGGAGGTGTGTTGCTAAAAAAAAAAACCAAAAACCACCCAAAATCCCAGAACAACAACAAAAAACAAAGGAGTTTAATACCGGGAGGAGAAAAACAGTGCTTGTAACAAATTCACTCTTCTGTGTTTGAGATCATTACTGAGAGAAATTTAGATATTGAAAGTACTGAGTGTTGGGATTTTTTTCGTCCAGTGAGCAGACTGAAGTTTAAGATAAAACTGTTGAATAGTTATTTGTTTTAATTGAAGCCTGGTAACATGGTTTGCTTTTGTGCCACTGCTTTGATTGAAAGGTACAGGGAGAAAATGTTTTTTTCTTGTAAATTATGATTCTTTTGAGAAATTAGAATAATGGCTTATTTACTACTCTGACAAATATTCAATAATGCATTGGTTTTGTGGGGGTTTTTTTTTTTTAATTACTGTCTTGAGTCATGGGGTTTTTTTGGTTTTGCTTTTGTGTTTTTAAACTTGAGTAAATGTAGAAGCAGTAGTTCACAGAGGCTTTACCACCAGAAAAGAGGTGGTAAAACTAGCCAGGCTTTAGTGCAGTAGTCACTATCCATTCTTACTTTCCTGTGGAAGTATGACATGCATGATTATCCTGTCGTTCAGCTTCAGAATAGCTAATTAACTTCCACCAAATCTGGCAGACCTCAGTCACTACATTTTTAGAATTTAATTTTCTTTAAGTGGGGTGAAAGAGAGAGGAAAACTGCATTCTGTACTGATACCCAGCAATCCAGACAAGGGAGAGACATTTATAACTTTCCAGGCATGGGACAAGCTTCAGTTAGAGCTTAGACCTTAGACACAGAGGCAATTAATCACAGGCATAAATCTGTAGGAAAGCAGTCTTCATTAGTTCCTGTGTTCCTGGAACTATGTTTTTGAATAGATGCCTAGTATGACGGTACGTAGAAGTAGCAGACCTCCAGAAATCCTTTCAGATGAGTTATATAGAGACCCTGATTGGGGTTGGGTTTTTTTCTGGTTCATGTGAAATTTGCTGCAAAAGTAAAAATGCTGATGATGAGAGTGGTATTCTGGCCTGCTGCAGTCAGTATACTCATACCCAAAGACCATGTTTAAATCATAAAAAAAATCATAGTTAGGTCATATATTTGCCTCAAGGTTTATTTAAGGGGAAATGAGAGAGCATTACAGACTCCTAGAATGTGACCTCATTTGAGAAAGGGCCTTTTAAAAAACAGGTTTTGTCAAGAAAGACCTTATAGGCAAGATCAGACTTCTGAATTCTTAAGCCTGTGAGACAACCATGGCTCTTCTAACTTAAGATGTGAGTTGAACGGGACATCATCACTAAGCTGAACTAGGTTCCAGTTCTTACTCGAATCTCACTGTTGACACAAGCAAAAAAAGTGACAAAAACCTTTGCAAACTATCAATGTTTTTTGTGTAATTTCTATTAACTTCTCCAGATGTTAGGCTATAAATCCAAGGTTCTGATGTGTGTATTTAAACAGCTCCATGTTAGCTTTTTGTCACAGATCTTGTCAGACCATGTATAAAACAGGACTGGCCTTCCTAGAAACACCTGCAGTAGAAGGCATGTGCACCCTTTCCTATTAAACAAAACAAAAATTGGTTACAAATAACTTAAGGAGGAGTGGGGACAGCAGGGTGACTGGTGTTTGAGAGGTCTGCTGAACAGGAGCAGAATGGCAGGGTGGCTCCAGTACTGTACCAGTGCTACGGGCTTTCCCAGAGAAATAGTTTTTGGTCAACGGGGGTCAAGTCTAGAAAACCTAATTTTTGCTCAAGTTATTAAAAGACCTTGGTGATGCTGCTGTTAAATTGCCCCTTTGACGTAATCATTCCAGATCTGTCCCTTCTACACCAGCCACCCTTGTACGTCTCTCCTGCATCGATTCCTCAGAGATAATCCCCAGCATATGGCAGGGGTCGGTCCTGGTACGAGACTCCTCCTTGTCCCTGGTTGACTTGAGCAGGCAGGAGAATCCTGAACATCTTAGAGTTATTTTTCCACTGAAGCCACGGTGTATGGTGGGAAGGGAAGAGGTGGTGGAGGGGGGAGATGTTTGGTCCACTCCTCCCCCTTAACGCTGCCACTCGTCCCTGGCTTACCCTTGGTGCAGCAGATGGACCGTGGGGGTATGGGTGTCACCCCTCACCCATGCGGGGAGGCATCCTCCTCTCCGACATAGCGTGTCAAAAAGGATTCATTAACGCTTCTCGCAGCAGCGCTCGCTCCCCTTCTGTGCTCCGTGACCCCCGGCGGCGAGGTCGGCGCGCAGCTGCGGCCCAGGAATCCGTGGCAGCGCACTGTGGGCAAGGTGGCCTGCAGAGACGGTCCCCTCACCCCCAGCAGTGGACCCCATGGGGGTCAGCTACGCCTTTCTGTGCTCCTCTGCCCTTCGCCCTTTGCTTCGGGCCGCGGGCCCTGCACGCTCCTTCACAAGGAGACACGAGGGTTATCTGTCGGGCCTGAGGGGTTTCACTTTTCTTTAGCTGAACAATCACTGAGGGGGACCTGATCTTTCATCAAAGTTGTACTTTGTCACCACGAGGCAACTGCATTTCTGTCATATTTATTAGACCAACATGTAACCTGTGTGTTGAATTTGGTCTGCTCACATTCAGCGCAGGAAGAACCTGTCTATGTGAATGTGTTTGGGGTTTTTTTGGTATTTTTACTGTCCCGTGGATTCATCTAAACCCACCTCTGAGAGCTCAGCAGCGCTTTGGGGATTCATCGGGTAACCCATGGGAGGATCCAACAAAGCCTCAAAATCAGCCTTTACAAACACTTGAACGTCAAATTTTGAAATCTGGTTTGCACAAACACTTGTGCCAACGTGACTTTATTACGCAAATACCCATGGAAAGCAAATACAAGAGGTCCGAGCGTGGCCAAAACCACCTCTTCTTAAAAAAAAAAAGAAAAAAGAAAAAAGAAAAAAATCAAGTAAGTATTCATAGAAGAATTGTGCAATGTTTGATGTAGCTTTATCTCTGGTCGAGAGACGTGTGCTCCGTGTTTCCCAGCTGCCCTGGAAGCGGCAGCTGCAGGAGCGCTGCTGCTTTAGGGAGGCCCCCGCGGTTCCTCTGACTTCGACTCGGCAATTTCGGTCCGAGACCGACAGCGAGTTTAAAAAAAAAAAGAAAAAAAGAAAAAAAAAAAAAAAAAACAACAGACGAGGCACTGGGTGCTGGTCTCCTCTCTGGACTGTTTGGTGCCTCCGCGGCGAAATTCAAGCCCCAACCTGCGGCACCACCACCCCCTGCCCGACGCCCGCCCCCCATCTCCCCGGACGCGGCGCCGCCCCCTGCCCTGCCCTGCCCTGCCCAGCCCAGCCCAGCCCACGGGCGGCGGCGCGTGCGGCCGTGCCGCGTGCCGCCCCGTGCCTGCCCGCGCGCTCCGCCCCCCCCCCCCCCCCCCCCCCCTCGCCCGCTCACCCCCGCACCCTCGTCAGCCGCACCCGCGCCGCGCGGGCGGGGGCCGCCTCCCAGAGCGCCGCGCCGGGAGACGGAGGACTCGGCGGCGCCCGTCTTCCGATTGGGCGAAGGCGGCAGCGCGGCCCCGCCCTCTTTATCTCTCCCAGCTTTCTCATTGGGCGGTGCCTCGGGGCCAGTCGGAGCCCAACCCCCCTCCGGCTGGCCGGCCAGTGAGAAAATGGTTGCTGGGCAGGTTGAAAGGGCGACTGGCCAATGGGAAGGCGGCCAGCTGGCGGGCTCCGTTGCACGCAGCGCTCTTCCCTCCCCAACCCCCTCCACCCTGCCGCTGCTGTGGGTGCCGCGGGCGGAGGGAAGGGAAGGGAAGGGCGGAGCGGAGGCTGCCGGGGCCCGGCGGGGGTGGCGCTCGCCTCCGCCTCCTCCCGGTCGGAGTCCCAGCCCCGCCGACGGGAGCCCGGCCGGCTGGCTAGGGAGGGCACGGCAGGCTGCGAAGGAACCGGGGGGATTCCTCCGCGCCCAGGTGAGACGCCGGGCAGGGCAGGGGCGGCTCGGACTGGGGCGGCGGCTCTGAGGGAGGCGCCGTGAGGAGGGGGCAGCGGGCGGGAGGGCAGCCCCCACCTTCCGCGGGCGTGGGGCTGCGGCGCGGGGGGGAGGACACTAGCGGCCGCGGAGGGACGGTTGGGCATGGTGGCCGGCCGAGGCGGGGGCGGTGGGAAGCCCCCCGAGGGGGCAGAGGGCCCTACGCCGGGGGGGGGGGGGGGTGGGGGGGAGGTAGGACAGGGCAGGGCACGGAGACCGGGCGAGGGGAGGGCGGGGGACGGCGTGGCGGAGGGAGGGAGGGAACACGGGGGGCGCCTTGAGGAGTTACGGCTGTGTCCGGGGGTGCGGGTTGGGGAGGGGGTGAGGCCGGCTACCGGGGCTCCGGCAGCGGGGACTGCGGTGGAAGTTGTTAGCGCAGTTATAATTAGCTTGGCCGGGGTCTCTGGTTAAACCGGGGAGGAGGAAGGGGGAGGAGTGTAACTTTTCGCAGCTCGGGAAGCCCGGGGTTGTCTCTGGTTACTGCTGCCCACGGCCGCGGGGGGAGGCGCGGGCGGGCGGGCGCCTCCAGGAAGTACCAACTCGTCTCCTTCCACAAAGGCCAAATGGTGGCAGGCAGGCAGGCAGGCAGGCTCCCTCCCGTGGGTTTGATGAGGGCTTGTGCGCTCGCAGGAGCGGCTGCAGGGAGGGTGGCAGGGAAGAAGAGGCTTTCCCCTGAATCGCAGCTTTTTAATTCTGGCACTCGTGATCGCTGCCTCCTGAGAGTTACGACTTGTGTATTTGCTGCGGTTACATTTTTAATAGCAGGTTTTGTTCGTCTCGATAAAACGTGTATGTTACCCACCTACTCGCAGTTCGTGCTGAGGCTGGAGAAGCATAAACCTGGTCTCTTCAATGCGTAATTTCGTCTCACAAATAGATGCAGTTAATAATTTCTCGCCTAGATAGGCCTGGAATTTTTCAAACTGTATTGGAACGGTTCATTTCTGAAAACACAGGTAGGGGCCCTGTGCAGTAGTTTTCTACTTTGCTTTTGATTCCGATAACATTCTGTAGTTCAGGCAGTTAATGGCAACATGGAGAATACCGTCAACGTTGAAATGAATGCTGTAATCTCACATTTTAAAAGTGACCCATGAACAGGCACTGGGAAACTGTGGGGGAAGACAGTGAAAGAAAATAGAAAACAGTCTACTGAACTTATAATTTGTAGTGATTTATAGGTATTATGTGTCTCCTACAGGTTGGGATTTTTTAACAGATTGTAAAAACAAAACCTAGTGACCTTACTCCTCTGTACTTCTTCCTGACGTTCATCCCAATGTGAAATCATGCAGGGGAACAGTCATAACCTCAACAGTTAATTTTGTAGGAGTCCTTTAAAGTATATAATGCAGGAACTAAATTCAGTCTCTCTTGGATTTCAGCTCCTTCCAAAAGGTTTGGTTTCTAAAATACAATTAGCAGTATTAATTTTTTTTATCAGAAGTGAAAGTCGTTGGTTTTTTTTTAACTGAGATACCGAAGTCTAAGACTTCAACATTTTAGTACACTTGTTAGCTTTTTTTAGGATTCTTGAACGCTAGAATGACATCACATTCTAAAACATCATTTCTCTTGCATTTATTGTGTAGAAAATGCAATAAATATATACTTCTCTGTGACCGGACAAATGCACTTTAATAAACACCAGTAGTGACCCTCTGAAATTCTGTTGTTTCAAAGCAAATGGGTTATGAATCATCATTTACTTATTTATTTTTCTTTATTTACAAATAGCGTGGGTTTCCTTCTGATGGGAAAGGTGTCAGCCTCTGGAAGGAGGAGGGAGGTATTAATGTGTTTATTGTTGTAGGTTAGTTTTGGTGTTCTCAGGTCACAGGCATTTTACTGCTATTTTACTACATCTTTACAGTTCTGAGATTCTGTAAACGGAGGACCCCTTTGCTAGCATCAGTCTGTGAGTTGCTATGTAAGATGAACCGTATTCATTTACTTATCTGTCTGTCTAGATGTAAGACTGTCTTTCACTATGTATTTTTTTAAAATTTGTAGAAAAAAAGTATGAATGTTTGGTCACAAAGGACTGTATCTGGATCAGTGCTGTTCCTCGTTCTTGTGTTAAATTTGTGAAACAATTGGTTTGCTGTATTTGGGGGATAGGTGTGTGTGTGTATGTATATTGTACACAGGCAAACATGTCAAATACAGTCCAGATGGTAGGTGGTTAGTCTTTATAAGGGCTTTAATTCTTGTAATTAAAAAAACTTTGATTCTTCAGGTGGAGTTGAGACCTCAAGAGCATGGCTCATGAAATTCCCTCCACATCTCCTAGCCTAGTCCATAGTTTACTGTCACTTCAGCCTTTTCATGTTTCCTAGAGTTGCCAGTGTCTTGATCTAATCCATGATTTAGTCCATGTGGGTGCCAGCCAAACTGCAGATGTTGCTTTACCAGGGCTTCGATAAAAATGATGCCACACTGAATATTGTGTGCAATCGTAGGACATTCTGCCAGCTATCTTCTCATATTGGTTCCTGTATTGTGAAAATGAGTAAAGGTGTGGAGTTTAATAAAAAACTTAACACCTTTTGCAGCCTGTGGATGTTGGAGTATGATTCTGAAATGTATTTCTTTACAAATCATGGTATTGTTTCTCCTGATAGGTGATTTCTGAAATGATTACAACTCTAAATCAGTGTTGGGTAATCTGAAGAAGTTATCAATGCAAGTTCATGTCCTAAAGCTTAACACTTAGAGGATTCTGTTGTTTTCATTTATGAAAGATAATTTCCACATTGTATGTGTTCGGAGGTGAAACTGTTAGGTCCCCATATTTCAGTGTATTCATGAAATTCAGTTTTTCTTATTCTGTTTAACTGTTTTAACAGAATTTAGCAAAAAATGTTTAAAAGGTTGCCTAATACTTCATTTTTTTAAAAAATGGCGTAGTAATAAATACTCTGGGTTTTGTTTTGTTTTTCTTCTTAAGTCGCATCATCCTACCTCGGTGGATGGCTTGGCCTCTTGAATAGTTCAAGACTCTTGGATGACCACACTTTATGCAAAATCTGGAATCTTCCTGCCTGGACTCCTTTCTGATTTCTAAGGGTAACTACTTGTATGTTTTTATGAAATCATACTATATGTGCCTAGCACATGTTCTGATAATCAGCTGTATTTTTGTGGGTTAGAATGGTAAACTGAAAAATAATTTTTGAAAATGGGGTATATTATATAAAGTGAAGTGCTTTAGGCTTACTAAATAGTATACTGATTGGTTTGAACATTCTGTATTGGCATTACTTTTTTTTCCCTTTATTACAAAGAAGTATTATAATCTAATGAAGAATTGAATAGTGCCACAAGAGCACATTTCTTGGGAATTTAAGTAAGACCTCAATCTTATAGAGAAGTTCACTGTACAGCTGCTGAAACTGAATATTAACAATCTGGTTTAGTGAGTAGAAGGCACTTTGGATACTGAAGAAAAGTTGTGTGTTGTTCTGTTAGCGAAGATTTAAAGTGTTTTTTTGATTTAGTTATTGAAAATTACTTTTCTGTGTATTCCGTTAAGAGAGCTAGAGTTAATACATGGTCCTCAATCAGGAAAAGATAGCTTTTTTTTTTTTATTGGTTGCTTTTGATGTTAATAGTCTGATTTTTCTTTTAAAGTATGGGCATGCTGATTTGGTACAGTTAATAAGCTGTAATTTTTGTTATTAATGAATCTTTATTTAGATCACTGTAACCCTAAAATACATGTCAGTGTCATGTGGGTGAATACATCCAATATCTCTGTATTTGAAGTAAATAGATACTGTAAAGAAAGCGGATTGAGAACTGTTCAGTTGATTAGAACAAGCTGTGAAGAGGTGTGTCATCACATTTGCAGTCCTAATGATCATTTGTCTTTCCACTGAGATTATTTCCTGGAACCGTGGTAGTTTGGTTCTTGCTTGGGTTCTTTTATGTCCTCATTTAATTACAGTTTAGTTTTAGTGTGGGAGTTTCTAGATTTAGTAACTCTTGATCATGTGTTAGCTTTTGCTAACTACTGTTGATCCTTAGTTTAAGTAATTCTGGGTTCTTCTTCCACTAAGAAGACAATCTACCCCAAATCCCTGAAAAAATATCTGCTAAATGCACTCTCATTAAAAGTGTACATCTGTGAGCTTTATGTGTACATGTGGATCTAAATACACAAGTGTAGAGGCGAAGAGGAAGGAGAAGCATGGCTTTGGTTTAGTCTCTCTTCTTTTAAGGGTGGAAGTTTTTCTCTCCCTAGCACTGCTACTGCCTTGGCAGCTCTATATTAGCCTCGAGTGATAGATACCAGCTGCTGAGGATAGGATTCGTTACTGTTGTCAGCAGCACAGATGCACTTGTTTTAGCTTTGGAAGGTACACATCCTAATGGAGGAGTTTCTTCTCCGTGGTGAAGCGTTGTGCTCTGAAACTTAGCTGTGGTAGTTTGTAAAGCAAAGCTCTTACCTGTACTTTATGAAACAAAATGAGAGTAAGGAACTTGGGAAGGTGTGCTTTAAGTGCAAGGTTTTTCAGATCCTGTTAGGTTATGTGTGGGGAGTTAAAACTAATCTTAAAGCAGGGTAAAACTTACTCCCAAGTGCTTTGTAAATATAATTTTGTATCCTAAAATACCAGTGTTTGATATATATTTATTCTCTGCTTCCACAGATAATGAAGTGACAGTAGGAAGGTTATGAATTCCAGATTAATTATGTGATAGACTCAGTCCTCTTCTCATTCCTTTACTTCGTGAATACTATTCAGCCTACTCTTATTGTCAAAGTGTGAGAAAAGGTGTTAGGTACTTCCATAGGTGCGGGTTTTCTTCTGCATGGTTCTGTAGTTTCTTTTTTAGGAGTGGGGGTAGGTTCAAACTTACGCTACTGTTCAGAGTTAAAATATCTTGAATCTCAGTTGCTGTAGTAGTAACAGACCTTCGTATATTACAGGTCAGGATTTGGTGACCAAAGTGTTAATATTAATTCTCACTTCTTTGAGCTGGTATTGTCTGGTTGTTTCTAACTCTTGTAAAGAAGTTGTGACATGGGAGTTGATGTGTGGCAGTAAGCTGGTAGGACTGCACTCTTTCCTGTACGCACACTTTTAGCCACTTGTGCCTTCCCCAACCATTACTCATCTTGGCTAAACTGGGGCGGGGCTGAGGGAGTGGGGAGGCAGTGAACTTAAATACACTTCTGTATATTTTAAAGTTCTTCAGGTCCAAATAAGTTTTTACTTTGGTGTTTTCTATGGTGTTTAACCCTCCTTCCCTCACTTCCTCTTAATTTTTGCTAACAGCCAAGATGTGATGGTACGGGGATCTCCAGCACTTGCTGAGGACACCAGCTCAGATACACTGTTCTGTGTAGTGTGACGGCTTACTGGGTTACGTAAGTCACGTTTAAGTGATCAGCGTTAAGTCCGGATGGGAGAAAGGATTTATACTCTCTCTGTTAACTGTACCTTCAGCCTTACCTTTTTCTTCTGCAGCTTCTTATACATGGAATATTAGTCAAGAGCCAGTCCAGCACTTAATTAAAACTATTAATGAAGTCATGTTGCCTAAGCTAAAATGTATGTTGAGTAGGGTAAGGATTACCATTAAAAATAGTATGTGGCATACATCAAATAATTCCGGGAAATAACCATAACTGTAAGATGTTCCTTTTTACATTGTGTAGATAGATGTGTGCTTGTGAAATGGGTATCCATGGAAGAGAGGGAAGAGCGGGAAATCAGGTTATCAGTCAGCTTTGGTCAGTCACTAACACGAGTTTACAATCCGAGGAGACTTCTGTCTGTTTTTACTGTTACATACTTTATACAGTTATGAGCTGAAGGAGGCTTTGAAAGGGAATTAATCAAATTAGAGTAGCAAGGAGTCTCTAATTTTGATTTTAATACCAAAGCTGCATTACTGAAAATTACTTAGGCAGCTTTCACTCATGAGGCGCTTCCACCTGTTCAGATCTGGTATTTCTGTCCTATATTAAAAAGTAATTTTTATCACTTTGGGACAGTTTTAGGCTGAAAAAAATCCAACATGCTGGCTTTGTGAAATGGATCAAGCAAGTGTGAATTTAATAGTACCCTAAAAAGAAAATCCAGAAGAGACCAGTGTCACTGAAATGATTTAGACCTGCAGAGTACAAGCCAAGTAATTTATTGATGGTCTTGGTATTGAAACATAGTCTTTAATGGTAAATTAATAACTCTTGTGTACTTGAGTGCTTGTTTTGTGTGTGAAAAGTTTGTGTTCAGACAATACTAACTGTGGCAGTTGTGTTTCATATGCTCGTGTTTTTTGAAGTTTTTCTCTGCTGGAAATTAAAGCTCTGGTTGGTTCTGTGTTCTAAACATTATTTAACTTGCTCTTAAAACCTATTTTGGAAGGTGAGGAAGAGGAAATTAAGAACTAGTTTGCCCGGGTAGAAGTAATTGAGGGTTTTCATATGCTGCATTCTTTGTGACTGTTCCCAGCTGTATTTCCTAACTGTGTGTCAGTGGCAGCTGTACTGCACTGTTGGACCCTGTGACAGATGGAGCTGTGGTTTTCCTCTGAAATGGTGGCATGAGTCCTGTATTGTCCACAACACAATTTTTTTTTGGTAGCCTGGAATGTTTCTTCTGAGTAGCTGCGCACTCTGACCGGGCCTGTTTGTGAGGTGTCCTGTGTGGGTTTGCCAACCAGGGATGTGCCTCTTCCCTCCAAGTTTTTTCAAACCCTAGCATGGTGTAGGGTTACAGTGCATGGATGCTGCTTCCCCTCTTAGCGCGGGGAAGGGTTTTTGTGAAATGCCCTCCATGGAACTGGAAGGAACTGAGGAACGTGCTATTGGGACAGAATTTCTACATACAGACTCCTTTGTAGTTCAGTGACGTGGATGGAGAGTTTGGCGCTCCTGAGCACTGAGTTCACTTGATTTCCTTTCTCCATATCTGCAGAATAATTTTAATTAAAAAACCATTCTGCTATTTATGGCCTGTGGCTCAGTTTGCATTACTATAATGAGAGAAGATGAGATGTCAGGAAAAAATATTGAGATGTGGCGTTCCTCATTGTTCTTGGTTTTTTTCATGACAAAAGGTTCTAAAATAGAGCTTCTGAACTCAAAAAAACCTTAGTTGTTGAACGTTTTCTCAAAAATCAAGAGCTTGCTTTTATTATTGAACAACTATGTGTAGATCTCACATTTGAAGTTGGCATAAACTTTAATTTTTGTTTGATTTATTTACTTACAAATTATGGAGTTATCAGATTGGCACACTCCAAAATCCTGTTACTTGATCTGTTTTTTTCTGAGATCTGAGTAGGTTCCTGGAATCAAGCTGGAGTAAGGAGAGAGAGCAGTTTCTAGACACTCTTGGTGTTTTTAATATGGCCAACTTGGACTTCTTTGTTCTGGCTGTGCTGTTCTGTCAGCTGATGGAAAGGACTTACGACTGTGCAGCAGTCACTTGGTAATACAGGATTGCCTGGGCATGGTAGTGTGGATTTTCTGTGGATTTGTTTGTTTTCCTTAGTACCAGAAACTGAAGTGAGAGGAGCACTGCATAATTAAATAATGTGATCAACATTTTACATTTCAAAATATTGCTATCAAAAGAGAGAATTTGGCTGGTGCGTGACTTCTAGATTTGGGATGTGCGTGTTAATACCCATTGCTACAAAAAGACAAGTTACTTAGAAAATACGGAGTAGTTTGTTAAGGATATAACCCTGTCAGAAATTCTTGTTAGAAAGTAAAGCAAAAGGCCTGATAAAATGTAGATTAGCTGGTAACAAAGGGGCTTTGTATCTTTTGTAGGTCAGCAGCTGAGTGTGTTTGACAAGAACTGAAATTTAATGTCTCCTGTAGCAACCATGACACTAGACATTTTTAAATCCACTGTACCAATGGTACTCTGGTTTTCATTAGCCTTTTCCAAATTTTTATGTAACCTCTGAAGTCATCTGGCTCCTGGGGGCGGACTTACGGATCCTTACAGTTATGCAAAAATCATACTAAAAAGGCAGAATTTCTAAAATATGATATAGGACTATGTATATTTTTTTTTGTTTTAAAGAAATATTTGACACCTAGAGAGTGGAGAATCTGTTATGCAGAAACATTTGAAATTTGAGCAAATAATGTTTCTTGCACTTTATTTTTATAGAACAGAGTGCTGTCATGCTGAAACTTTATTGCATATTTCTAGAATAGTCCGGGACAAATTTTTGTGAAGGAAATTTGAGGAATGAAAAGCAGGGTGTCTGCATATATGAGCATGAAATATTTAGTCTAATTAGACTACTGTATGAATTTAAAAGTTAAATGTTTTATTTTGTTTTTGTGAAATTATGTATCCTCACATATGATAGCTCACCTGCTCTTTGATCTGCTTACTGAATTTAAATACTAGAACATTTCTGACATGTTAGAAATTAACATTATTTATTCAAATAATTCAAATAGGTAAGTCTAGTGTTTCCTCTGTGTCTACCAAAGTGTAAATACATATTTCAAAATATATTAAAAGCAGTAAATTGTCAAAACCAGGCATTCTGAATATATAAAATATCAAAATTACTGTTCCCTGTATGGTCTTAATTTTGTTCCCTCGTTGGTATGAATTTTGATCTGTTTTAGTTAGTTATTGGAGAAACAGAAAGAGAAAAAACACTGCACACTGCTTTATGGGAAGGGTGGTGCTTAGTGAACAAATAGTCATTTTGATGTGTACTTTTATTCTTTACAGTAATGCTATGGGGTCGTGTCTTAGGTAGTAACGAACATTTAAATGCTACTTAAAATATAGAGAGTTAATAGTTTTGTGGTGGATTTTCTGTGGTTTGCACACACTGACTGTCTTCATGTTGTGTTATGAGTTGATGCATTTAGCAATAAGTCCTGCATAACCGTGACTTTTCCATAGGTTGTGTCTAAATATTGGTTGCTGACAGTGTCGATAGTTTAACTGAGGATGCCTCACACACACGCTGCTCCCCTGAATGCTTCCAGTTATTATATTTGGTGCCTGAATTTTCTATCCAGATTTCTTCTGATTTTGTTTGTAATCGAGTGCTCAGTACTGTCTGGTTCTGTTTGCTCTAAAAGGGGTGCTGGAATTGAGGGAGTGGTATGTGATAAGTGTGGGAAGATGGGGAATAGGCACACTGCATCCAGACACCGGATGTATTTTAAAGAGATGTAGCAGGTGCTGTGCCAGTCTGGAGTAAAACAGACTTCCAAAGTTAAAAAATACCAGCACTGGTAAAATTACGAGTAATTGAAGTTTTTTTGTAGTTTTGATAGTGACTGTGTTACTGAATGGAACTGTAGGCCAAACTACTACCTGTTATGTAAAAATGCGTTCTTATGACAAATATAATTTTATCCAGATATGTCCCTAAAAGAAAGGAGTATGATTGAGAAGTCTCAAACCTAAACTCTTCTAGCAACTGTCTGTTTTTCCTTGTGTGCCTTACTGACAAGTATGCACTGCTTGCTTACTCTCTGTTCCTCCAGAGGAGCTGAGTTCTCCAGCCGACTTGTCTAGGCAGATGGATGTAGCCATGGAGCCCTGCAGTGCTTCCTGCAAATCTGGAGAAATCCCAAAAGTAAAAGAGGCTTTATCCTTCTGCCTTCTCCTTGTCCCCAAAAGTCTAGCAACAGGCTAGCAGCTGGCAGCTGCGGCAATCAGCTGAGCTATTGCTGGCAGCATCCAGCGCTCACATGAAAAGGAAGTTGGGAGGCCCTCTGCAGCGTGCGGGGCCTGGATCATTGTGTGTGAAGGATCTGCCCTTAATCTGCCACTGGGTGTCTTAATTTATGGTTGTTTAATATATTTTTGTTTAATTGTTTGAGAGTGAGGTGTCTGTATTCCACAGATACGCGAAGATGTGTGTAATCAAGATTTTGCCAGTTTTTCCTGTGCACGGTGTACTACTTTCTGCGTCAGTACAAGTGATTGTGTAGTACTTGTTGTCCCTAACAGAACACTTTATATTTTGAATGGTAATTGCAAGGCATCTAAGCATGTGGTTGGTTGGATCGTGTGTGTTTTAGGTGTGCATGCATACAGTTTTTTGTACCACAGTATTATAGACCAACTGTATTTCTCTGCAAAAGCAAACAAAGCAGACTGAAAGCAGCCAGATTCTGTTTCATTTCTTTAGCTATTTACCAAAATTGGTCACTTTTTAAATGCCATTTGAAAGCCTCCTGACAGACGTCCTTAGTGTGAAGTCAGTAGCAGGTTGTGAACCAGCAGTCATCAGTGGGCTGGATAAGAAGTTAAAAAGCTCACCTATTAAAGATTCTTTAAATAATTACATTCAAATTCTCATACTAGAGATAAAAGTAAACCTTAAAACAAAAACTTAGAAGTATTCAGCTTTTTTTAAAAATAGTTACCGTATTTCTTTAATTTTTTTTTCTTTAAATAATAAATTGTGAAACAACAGGGCTGTAAAGTGCTTTTATTCAATGAAAGTAGTATCTCGTGTAGGATTTTATTGTGTCTTTCAGTGTTCCGTGGCATTAGAATCTAAGTTAACCCACACATTGTATGCTACAGGCTTTTTGAACAGTGCCTGTTGAGATCCTGCAGACTTGCCCTAAGTTTAATTTGGAATTTCTCTCTTTCAGGTTCATGTTGGGGAGAGGTCTAAAGCGCAAGCTGAGTGACTATGAGGAGAACATGGCTGGTCTCTCGAGTGCCTTTGATTCCAGTCGAAATCTGCCATATCCACTTAAGAGGCAGTTGGTGCTTAATATGTGCCTCACCAAGTTACAGACGTACAAAATGCTGGTGGAACCGAACTTGCACCGCTCTGTCCTCATAGCCAACACAGTGCGGCAAATTCAAGAGGAAATGAGACAGGAGAGTAATCAGCAGCCGGTTAACGTCTGCCCTGGCATTACTCCTAGTTCTCACAGCTACACAGGGATGGAGTCATCTGGGATTTCTCTTCAGTTGCCTTCAGGTATTAGTCAGCCAGAGTCTAACTGTTGCGACTTGCGGTCTGTAGAAGACCCAATTGAAAATAGCCTGCTGATAGTTTCGGATGATGATATGTCATCTGCCATTTCATCTATTCTGAAGGATTTAGACTTTGTGGAAGATATAAGCCCACCTACTTGTCTGGTTCCTACTGGAGATGACCAGCCAAAGTTTCCAGAAAATACTGGTCTAAAACTAGAAGATGATAGACAGGATTTGAAAGGAGCTGAATGTGTGTTTGGTTCCTTTGAGATTTCAAATTCAACTAGCTACTTGAAGGATTTGGCGATAGATGACATTTTTGAAGATATCGACACGTCAATGTACGATTCAGACTTCTGTTGCCCTCCGCTAATGCCGCCCAGACCACCATCTCTTGCTACAGAAGAACCATTGAAAAGCTTTCCGTCTTGTAATTCTTCTTCAGCAAGCAACATTCAGATATGTAGAACGGATCTGAGTGAGTTGGACCACATCATGGAAATTCTTGTTGGATCCTGATGCTTGGTTTTCCCAAAGATACTTTTTAACTGCCACTTTTGTTTGGTTTCAGGATAAAAGCCACTGGAAAAGTTGTAAAGAATTCTTTAAAACACAAACTAAAAATAATTTGTCCATACTGGGATTTTCTAAATAATTCCAAAACTTACAAACCAAAAAAGTGGCAGATTTTTTTTTTAAGAAAGAAATATTTATTTATCAGAACTGTGCAATCATCTTTTTCCTTCCAGGGTGCATGTGGAACAATAGGCACGCACCCTTATCACCCCTCATGCCTCTTTCAATAAACTTTTTTATGTGCAATTTTTAATTTGTCAGAAGAATTTACATGCAAAACAGATTTCATATGAGATGATCTTTTACAAAGCCTCCACTTTATTTTTAATATCAGAGTCTATGCCAAGTTGGCATGCGTCAAGTTGCATAGTTGGATTGCGTGGATTGCAGATGTGTTACTAGAGATGGGTATATTTTAAAAATGAGACACGTTTTGCTTTCTTTTGGTCAGAAAAGCAGATCAAGACACTTATCAACGAAGTCTCTTGCATTTTCTAAAGCATTCAGAACTATTTATTTTTGTAAATTTTATAGTCTTTCTACATTTTACTACGTTATTGCATCATAGTTCAAATATAATGGACTTCTAGTTGGATGTGTTTAGCACTACCTCTGAGCTGAAATGCTTTAACTCTTTCCAGTGCTTCGTCTAAGACTGCAGATCTTTTCGTTTCTTTTTTTTTCTGGGCGAAAGTACTTCTAACTCATTAAGCTGATCCTTTGACAGTGACCTAGCTGATTTGTGAAATCAAGGGTATTCAATGTTTAAGAACTTTTAAGTATTTACAAATGTAATTTATATGTAGATTGTGCAATTTAACATTTTTCTGTCAGTATTATGTGCTTAGATTTTGAATAATCTTGGCGTTCTTTAAATTAAAAATTACTGTGTACAGGTAGCTTTTTAATCTGTTTTGGAAAACACTGTCCTTCAACCCTGCTTTCACTACAAAGTTTAAGATGATTTCTATGTGCAATATTATTTAAAAAAGATACACATTTGTATACCTGGCATTGTGGAAAGAAATGCTTCAGACTTCTAGCACCTTTGAAGGATGCTCAAGAGAGTCAACATTGCTGTATCCTTTAAGAAACAAAGTTGAGAACACTTCTTACTACGCCAGTGCTTACTGCTTTGAATACTCCTGAAGTACTTGTCGAACCGTGGTGAGTGGGTGCTGGTGACTCGGTGCCACCGTGCGGCCGGGCCTGTGGGAGCTCAGGGGTCTCACCGATGCGCGGGGGCAGCGCCGGGGCCTGCGGTGGCTCTGGAAGCATCGGGGTGGTTGCTGAGGACGATGCTGCAGATAGTACTGGAGGAAGGAGGGGGTGCGTGTGTGTGGCAGGTGTGTATATTAAAGTATATAGAAGTGCACTCATTAACTGAAGGTGAGATTTGCAGTGAGAACTATTTTTCCCATAAAACAGCTTGGATACTGTGTTTCAGCTTGGACTGAGGTCTGTATTGATCCTCACCATCATCTTCTAAACTACACACTTGCACATTAGGTTTTGGGTTGTTTTTTTAAATTTTTTTTTTTAATTATAAACCTTTTACTTAGTTCTCGAAAGCTGCAGCACCTGTCTTGTAAGAAAATTTGCAGTTGTAAAAGCTTTGCTTTGGTTTGTTGTGTTTTCTTTTTGGAGGGGGGGGGGTGAGGTTTTTTTGGTTGTTGTTCTGCTGAGACTTTTCATGAATGGGGCATCAGCAGAGGAGAAAAAAAAAAAAAGTTCCCTGTGTGTTTCATCTCACAGAAGCTGAAATCCTGGCCCTAATGAAGGAGCCAGGGTGTCACCTTGTATTTCTAGTCTTAACTGATGCCGTGGCACACCTACCTTGTGCAAAGATCTCCCTTTTTTTTTTTTTTTTTTTTTTTTTTTACTGTGATTATCTTGGTTAACAGTTAGCTGCCGATACAATTTGGTATGCTAAACCGACGGAGAACCAGTTCAGGTCACATCCTCGCAGCCATCTGGGTTGTTTAGCAACTGAAGAGTATAAATGTATTTATATGCATATAATGTATTGATTCTAATATAAAACTTCTGATCTAAAGTATTTTGAATTGCTGGATAAAGGGATTTGTTTGAAGAGTGTATACATAGTTCTTGAAGAGGTACAGCTTCAGAATGTACACAGACTGTGCATTGTGTATAGACTACTCTGGCTTTTCCTCAGCCTCTACTTTTGTATTAAATTTATGACTGAATAAATCTTTGAAATATTAAGGGCCTTCTGCACTGTGATGAAGCAGAGTTGTGGTTAAAAATGTCTTTAAATTCAGTGATGAGGGATGAAATAAAAAGACTGCATCTAATTTCTTTTGCATTTGAAAATACAGAATGTTACTATGCAGTAAAGCTATTTTGGTATGAAAATTGTATCATGTAGCAAATAGTGAACGCTTAATAAATCCACTTGCCTTGCAGCCCCTACAGGAACATGAGAGAAGCCAACTTGGTTTCAGCATTGACGAAAGTTTTTTGTATACTTCAGAAAAAGGTTAAATTGTTGCTAGATGTTTTATCAACAATTCAAAATGCAGTTTTCGTTCAAGTGCTTGCTGCAAAGCTCTGTTTCAAAGTGGTTGCTTGCATCACAGTGCCAAGACCGTAAGCTGGTATGTAATGCAGTTCGGTTATGTATGGAATTACGTGCAAAGGGAAGTTTAATTTTTAAATATGCACAAACTAATTTTAAAATCCTTCCATGTAAAATGAAGTTAGAGGCTAGTTGTGGTGGACCTATTTATTGTATGTTTGGAAATAAAAGCCACAGTTTTGCAGTTTAACCATTTACATCTTGAAGCCTTCGGTATTTGACTGTTCTTGCCACTCTTCGTTTGGTCTTTTACTCCTGAAGATGAAACATTTTCCCTGGGTGGTTGCTTTTGTACCTTCTTTTTCTGCCTTTTTTTTTTTCCCCCTTTCCTTTCTCCCCCAAAATACCAAGTACCTTAACCAGCTTTGCTGTTATGGAAATCACACATGCCAGTCACCGTAACAGAGTTCATGTCCAGGTTGCCCCCTAATCCAAAAGACAGATTCCTTTATGAAAGTACCTCTTGTTAATAGTGCTACAGCTCGAGCTGGGACCCTGAAGAGGGACCCTGGCTTTTATTTGTTTGCTCTTTCATTACTAATCGCTTGTTAAGTGGTCATCTTACACAGTGCTCATTTCAGCCAGGTCTGTCGATGGCTGTGTTGGAATATGGTTGTCGCAGTCCGTATACCGTGGTCTGTAGGCTTTGTCTACTTTAGCTGTGAATATTGAAGTCGCTAGTTTTGTCTGCTCTAGCTAGTATTAATTCTTAGGCTGTTAGCTCTAAGTTTTGGCTGTCTTTTCTGTAATGTTGCATCCCCCTTGTGCATTCTGCCCCCATGGAACAAGGTGTGGCCTGCAGAGCATTTCTTTGGCCCATGGGGTGGGGGGATTCCTGTTTTGAAGGGGTGACATACATTTGGCAGCACTTGGCTGTCCCCTGGATTTTGTCTCAACTGCCCTTTGTAGCCTTCCTGGCCTGCGCAGTTCTTGGTGTTGCTTCAGGGATTGTCATGCTTGAAGCGAAGTGGTGGATGCAAGTGTCCTTGGTGCACATACTGTTGATGCTTCAGAGTGACATACTTCTCAGTCTGGGACAAAATACTACTGCTCAGTGCCCTGTGGGAGGTTGTTTGCTAGTGTGTGCTGATACAACTAACACCAGGGATTTTGGCTTTAAATGTTTCCGTCCTCTTCCTGTTGTGGGCCTCTAAAATGAGATCCTCACTCTTGTGCAACGAACTTCATTGTATTGACGAGACATTTGCTACCATTTACAAACCAGGAATTCTTCATGCTTTTTGGCTTGGAGCCTGCTGACCACAGCGTGGAAAGCATAGGTCTAGAAATAACTTCTTCACAGAAATCGGGTGCTGGCTGTCGGGTGGTTACCACCACAACATTAGACCTGTGCCTGCTTTGCTGAGCAGGGCACTGCTGATACCGCAGTACAGACCGGTGCTTGTACCGACGGGTCTTGAAATTCGGCCACAGAAAATGCTGCCTTATGAAGGCATGCTGCGGTTCAGCCTTTTAAGAAAATATTTTTGAAGTATTGCTTTCAGGTCCTGTTGAGACTCTTGAAACAATGTGTAGGATTTCATATACATTTTAGCCACCCTGAAAGACCTGAACTTAAAAGCTTGCCGAGCAGTAGAGCTCAGTACAACGCTGGTTTAACACGTGGCTAGCGGGGGAAGGTGCAGGTACACCCAGAGTGCTCTGGCTCACTCTTCTGTATGCTGGAAGTGAGACTTAAATTGACGAACTTAGCAGCTCAAGCAAGAGTAAAATAACATAGAATAACCTATCGGTTCTGCCAGGGAGATGTTATAACTAGTTGCAAAACTAATTTTGAGCTCTTAAAAAACAATATTAGAAGTGAAGGGTTAGGCTATTTAAGAAGTGTGTCTACAAAAGTATGTATTATTAAAGTAGATGGTCAGGAAGATTTTTGGCATTTAAGTGTTTGCCCAGCATTCCCAGGCATCTTGCTTTGATTGAAAAAGAAAAAAAAAAATGTTGCAACTTCATTCCATGCATTTTTCCCTCATTGGGACTCATTTATCCCAGCAGAGCACTAAGCCAGACTGGCTGTGGTTTGGCACCCAGGCTCTGCTGTGGGATGGCAATTTCTGAGCTTCTCATCCATATTTCAATGGAAAGAATGGAAAACTGAAGCAAGCCTGCCACATCTGCTGTGTTCTTTGAATTCTCCAGAGCGAAGCAGGCAAGTTAAACTCAGATCCACAGAGAAGTTTGGGGGTTAACAATTAGTTTGAGCGCAGCCCATTTTTAGCCAAATCTTCTCTGCCATTTAACTGGAGCAGGAACACTCCAGGAAGTCCTCCCATTAAAAAAAATGGGAGGACTGTTAAAACTGAGCTTCACTATTAAAAAGATGAGAGTGCTTTTAAATCCTGTAATAACCCTGTGCTTTGAAAAGAACTTTGAAGCTTTCACAAGATGTTTGTTTTTCACTGTCTTCATATGCCCACCCACTGATGGGCTTATGGTACATCTAGAAATCATCCTAGGGTTTTGAATGCTTTTGGGTTTTGTTTGTTTGTTTGCTTTTTGTTTTTGCTGTGGGTTTTTTTGTTGTTAATCAAATTCTACGTACTATTCAGACTTCTAAAAATAAGCCTACAAGTACTAGCAATATGCTATTTCTAGAACAAAACTTCCCAAAAACTTTGCTTTCCTACTCTGTGCAATTTTAAGGATTTTTGGTTGAAGGAAGTTCACTAAAATTTTACTTATACCTTTGAACAGAATATGCATTGAAATACTTAGTCTTTTACAGTCTAGTTTTTCTTTTGCAAAGCACAGTGTTCCTTCTACAAAGGGAACGTTTCAGTAATTACATTGTGGATTTGAACTTTTTAGAACTTTGTTGCATGAGTATATTTTCCCTCTAATCTGAAGGGAAGAAAAAGGCATTTCTGTCTAGCTGTGCTGTCTACAACTCTTACCTTGCTTTAGTTTTCACCTTTTCAAAATCCTAAGCAAATGTCAGAAGTCGATAGTATTTGCTTTCGGCAAACACAGAGTACAGTAACATGTTTAGTTCATCAAAACTCGGTATTTCACAGCTGAGAGGTCACAAGTAAAGTGAGAAATGATGAAATGCATAGCTTAGAATGTACCGGGATGCAAAGCTTTCTTTCCCCCGTGCCCTGTTTTCACCGGATAAGCACCTGCCACTCGCTGGGTGGGACAGCGGGCGCGCAGTTGTGGGTGACACGCGTGGCCTGGCTGGGGCAGGGGAAGGCAGAACGAGGAAGTGACTAAAGGAAATGAACAACCCGTCTTTGCACAAACCACCCCAGAGGGGTTTCCGGCACCTGTCCTTGCCAAGGATAAGAGCAAAAGGCAAGGCTGCTTTTTACTATGTAATACGCCTGAAAACAGATAGCCCGTGCTACAAGTTGCTCCCTCAAGCCCCTCTGCAGGGCTCTGCTTGTTGAAAGCATAAAAATGGGATTTTATTCTTCTAATTGATTTCAGTAATGCTTATTACCAACCTCAACTATCCAGTCATCTTTTATAGGACTGCAACCTGTTTTAATACATGTTTAAGTGCTCCAAAAGACTTGCAGGGGAAATAATTGAAAATTAATTCAAATTCAATGTTAAAAAGTTAACCCTGCTCTTGCATCCACATGGAGTTTTCAGTCTGAGCTCCCTCTGGGGCCAGGGAAGCTGCTGAGCTGCTTTCGAATAGCGCTTCTCCAAACGGCGTGTCACCATCTCCTGCGTAACCAACACACAGCTCATCCTAGGCTAACAGCACTGAGCTATCATAAACATTACTAAAGTTATTACAGCAATTGTAATTTCACTGCTGAACGATGTACTAGATTAAGGGTTGGAGTCTGCTAGTGCTTTATAGTATTTTCAATTCCAACACCAGAGTAGCCATGTCGTTAAATAATTAAATGACTTGGGTTTGGAATATCAAGTTTGCTCCCTGCTTTTAACACATAAAAATATCAGTTGCAGTGCTTAGAAAGTCTTTCAAATAAAAAGCCACATAAAATCCTCACATTCATAACAGCCAAAGCAATAAATGGATTAGTAACTTGTACACAAGTTATTACCGATGAATAAATAAAGCTGTTGCAGTTGGCAAGGAAGCACCGTGGATTGTGTGCATGACAGCGACGTGCATCCCCTCTGGCACTCAAGCATGCAGGAAGATGGGCAACATAATTGGTAACAATGATAAAATTTTAAAAGGGCAGCAAGTGATGGTGCTGTGCAGCGCAAGTCCCGAACTGCACTGCTGTTGGGCTTTAACAAGCACAGCTGTGTGCCGTGAAATTGTTCGGGAGCTGAATGAATCCAAGAAATCGTGTTAGAATCAGCTTCAGAGAGGTGATTTATTTCAGTTAGAAACCAATGCCAGAACAAAACATTTCACTGACTCTACTCACATCACCACAGCAGGCTTCGTCAGACAAAAGTTACACTTTCCCTAAACCCCAGGGAAAGCCACCAGATGTAGAAGGTGCCTCTCACTATATTTGGCAGTGGCAAAGTAACAGATCTCAGATGATCCAAACTGGACTAAATATGAGGAGAGATGGTGACAAGGCACACTTACAACACACCTGAGGTGTGTTTTAAGTTTTGGCAGGGAAACGAGGTTTTTTTGCTGGAAGAGGCATTAAGGCCTAGGAGGTCAGTAGTTCAGGAGAGTAGTCCACCACAGTAGCTTCAAAGTGTGATTGCAGCTGGATTTACTGCAAGAAACATGACCCTGCAGCAAAACTTAGCAGGACAAAATTACACCTTTGACTTCACAACTAAATAGGTTATCTTCTAAGTGGCTTTAGGTACCTCATATGGAGTAATATGTCACTTTAGGAAAGTGTGTAGTCTATAGTACCAAGCCTCTATAGTAACAAGCCAGTAACAAAGTGAAGGTAAGCTGCATTTAGTTCAACAATTTAAAAAAAAAAAAAATATTAAAAGTGCATTTCGTTCAAAAAACATCACTACTGAAAAATTTCATTTTTAGGTTGTGTGTAGCAAAAATGTGCTTCTTCCTTGGGATTGTTATATATTGCATGTTTCCATCCGATGATGTGGTTCTCAAAAAGAGGTTACCAGTGAAAAGATGTCCACGTCTGGAATATGGTGATACAGAAAGCTGAGTGAAAAAGAAAAACTGTTACTTTTTTCCATCATACCTTGCATATTTCAATTGAGTTTTTATACAGTTTTCAGAGAAATAAAATTAGGAAAAAAAAAAGGACATGACTAGGAAGATAAATAGAAAACATCCCACTATATGATTTAACTTACTTAAAATTAGAAATGGCAACAAATGTTTACTAAAGCGCTTTAAGACACTGAGCTGCAGGGCTCATTCTTTCACAGAATCACAGAATATCAGGCGTTGGAAGGGAACTCAAAAGATCATCTAGTCCAACCCCCTGCCAGAGCAGGATCCCCTAGGGCAGCCACACAGGAAAGCATCCAGGTGAGTTTTGAATGTCTCCAGAGAAGGAGACTCCACAACCTCCCTGGGCAGCCTGTGCCAGTGCTCTGTCACCCTCACAGTGAAAAATTTTCCCTAATGTTTTTGTGGAACTTCCTATATCCCAGTTTGCATGCAGTGCCCCTTGTCCTATCATTGGACGTCACTGAGAAGAGCCTGGCTCCATCATCCTGACACTCACCCCTGACATATTTATAAACATGAATGAGGTCACCCCTCAGCCTTCTCTTCTCCAAGCTAAAGAGCCCCAGCTCCTTCAGCCTTTCCTCATAAGGGAGATCCTCCACTCCCTTCACCATCTTTGTGGCTCTGCACTGGACTCTTTCCAGCAGCTCCCTGTCCTTCTTGAACTGAGGGGCCCAGAACTGGACACAATATTCCGGATGGGGTCTCACCAGGGCAGAGTAGAGGGGAAGGAGAACCTCTCTCAACCCACTAATCACCCCCCTTCTAACACACCCCAGGATGCCATTGGCCTTCTTGGCCACGAGGGCACATTGCTGGCTCATGGTCATCCTGCTGTCCACCAGGATCCCCAGGTCCCTTTCCCCTACGCTGCTCTCCAACCGGTCAGTCTCCAACCTATGGGGTTGTTCTTTCCCGGGTGCGGGACTCTACACTTGACCTTGTATTTCATAAAATTTCTCCCTGCCCAACTCTCCAGCCTGTCTAGGTCTCACTGAACGACAGCACAGCCTTCTGGTGTTTCAGCCACTCCTCCTAGTTTTGTGTCATCACCAAACTGTCGTGTACTTGCTGAAGAAAGCAGAAGTGAATTGTGAAGGAATAAGCTGGACAGTTTTTTGGGTTTCTTTCTGAATTCTCCAGCCTAACACCTCTTATGCACAAGGTTCCCAGGATGGATATGCATCTTCATTGTCCAAAGCAGTAAATAGGATAAAATAGAGCAGTAAAAAAAAGTGTGCCTCAAACTATGCATCTTCACAGCAACAACAGCTGCTCAAGTTTATTCTCCACTGACAAAAAGACCTTGCGTTAAGAATATTCATCCAAAATACTTTCTTAAAAACAGAATGTGACTAATTTTTTCTAAACAATGGGTAATGACAAAATTTTCCTTCCAACTTGCATTGCTTCAGCAAGAAAGAAACAGCTCATTAAGGTCTGCTCAACCAAAGACATAAATGCACCAACAAAGTATTTCAATTTCATGTGTCTATATGTTTTGTATCGCAGCTTAAAAAGAGTAATGTTCTCAAATCCTTGCAATTATAGCAGCAATTCTTCCTTCCTTCTTAGGTAGCTCTTGTTTTCTCCTCAAGCAAACAAATCAAATTGAAATAGTTCTCAATATTTGAAATGCAAGTTGGAATGCAATTTCTTCTCTGCCAGCTTTACGAGGGCTGGTTTAGCTCAGTGGGTTGAGCGTGGTGCTTGAAACTCCAAAGCTTGTGGGTTTGATTCCCGTTTTGTTCTCACGTGTTGCCTGAGCTAGTCGAGAGGTGGCGTCCCTGGCCATACCAGGGAGGTTGGGTTAAATGATCTCTAAGGTCCCTTCCAGCCTAGGCCGTTCTATGATTCTACTTCCAACGTCTCCCGTACCACATGTTAGGAGCGAGTTACAATCATCATTCTCAGTGATCAACCCGTTGATCCTTCCACAGACATGCTACTCCTCGTTTGTCACCAGAGCATCCCAACTGCATTTTATATATCACGGCTCTCTCAACCAAGAAGTAATTTGGCCTAAAGTCCATCTTATGTAATGAATAACCTCATATTTCAGTATCCCCCCATATTATGTTGCTTTGCATTTGGTACATGATATTGTAGCTTTTCTAAAACTGACAGATAGGTTTCAAGGAGCAAAAAAATATCTGCACATTTACCTGCCAGATCAGGCAGGACCAAACAATTACAGTAGAACATACACTAGAATAGCTGGCTACAGCATGAAGGAACATCTAAAAGACCCTCTGCAGTTCTCTGAAGTGCTTGCTTCCAGAGCAGTTCTTACCTTGGTCTGGATCAGGGCTTTGCAGGCATTAATACTGAATCCATCAAATCTGAAGTCCTCATCTTTAACATCTGATTCTTCAAAAATGTCACCCTGGCTCTCTGAAAAATCCTAATAAAACATAGTTTACATTTTCTTTATGAATTTCTATTTGACCTCGAAGCATATAACCCAAAGAAAAGTTTCCCTCAAATAATGACCACTAAATTTTTCTTTCTGAAGTTGTACTTTGATTTATCATGTGCCCTCCCCTTTACATTAAAGCAATTTTATGCCAAAAAAAGTTTTACACACATGAATCTGTGAATTAATAAAAAAGGAAAAGCCATTTCCAATTAAAATTAGCCTTAACCTACACCAGAAAATAGCTGAGAAACACATCTTCCTCAGTATCATTAAAAGCAATATGTTTTACCAGGAAAGGAAAAGACATAATGACATAAATTTAAGCTGCCTGGGCATAGATTTAATGCCAGTGTATCTACGGACAAGAAAGGAATGGAAGGAGAGTTTAAGTATGTCGAAGAAATGTCTCCCATTCTTTTAAGTGACAGTTCTATAAAAGTGACTTTCAAGTGCATGATAGGCCCTATACCTTCGGTACGGTCATTCTGTTTGTATGTAACTTGCATGAAAGGTTGAATACATCCTTAAAATCATAATTGAACAGAGTAGCCCGCTGCCATTATCAAATTACAAATTGAAAGAGTTACTTCTGAAAGCCACATGACTAATTCATGCCAACTACATAACAAACTAACCATCTCTGCTAGCATTATCTTCTCAAAACAAGAGTTTAGCAGAGAAATTTCTGTCTGAGATCTTTCAATACTGTTGGTTTGGTCTCAGTCTAGTTTAAAACATACTCTCCCTCAAGCTTTGCAATACCAGATAAAATAGTCTGAGGAAAAAGGAAGTGGAACATATTTTCAGTTCATATACAGTAAAAACATCCAGTAATTACTTTAACAGCCTCTCTAATTCAAATCTGACTTCCACTTAATGGAATTAAAAGCTAGAAATTTTCTCATGCCCTTAGCAAAAAAGAGAACTACCTTTACTACACACACATCTGAAACCTAATCCTGCACCCGCACCAACACTGAACATACCACCTAATAACAGGGAACCACATAGCGGAGATCTCAGTGCACAGACAATGAAAGTTTGGTCCTCTGCGATTTCATAGTTAGTTACACATAGTGATGAGAAAACATAAGACAATCTATTTTAAAAGGCTGTCTGTAAAAATAAAAATTGACAAACTCAGATCTAGTTCCTCATGCATCTGCATCTATAGCTTACATAGATTCAGGTTCATAACTGAGATTCATAACAGAGTCTTTATGCTGGCACACCAGCAAACTGTTGTTCAATTACCTTTTGATTTGCATCTATTCCAAGAACACTCAAGAGGTTTTCTTGGCAATGAGATTTACTCCAGGGATGTCTTAAGCTGGGGGCATTATCAAAGTCTCTAAGTGTTGTCCATATGTTTCCAGAATCAATACTAGGAAAGCAAACACAATTTGAGGTTATAAATTGTACAAAGTTTTTGGTGAACATATATAACTCAATTATTTTCACTGTACACAGTCGTGTGCTAGCCTACTTTGATCTAAAAGACAACTTATCTTAAAACTTTCTGCACTCATTCAAACTATCAACCCCATGTACTAATAAGCTTGCATGAAAACTAACAAACAATAAGTCAACATAACTGTTTGGTCTTTTCAGATAAGTGCATTAGAAGCATATTTCAGAGACGGTTTTATGCCAACAACTTGTTTTATTCAACTGCTTCTGTGAAATGTGGGTAGAGTTCAGCCCTATTAATTCTGCATTTTGCATTTGCTGTCTCTCAAACCTTTCTCCTTCCCATCAGCCACCCTCCTCTGCTGCAGCAGCCTGCTGCTCAGGTGGGTGACCCGCATCTGCTCTGGCCAGGTATGTACTACAAAACAAAGCCAAAGGCACACACTGCTGAAGCAGTGAGAATTGTACTTTGGGTTCTCACATTGCATTCACTTTATATAAATCCAGTTGCTTTTTGCTTAATACAGGATGCAATTATCATCAGTCTCAGTTATTCACCGCAGATTGGGGCTTTTTCTGTCTGTAATTGTCTCTATGCTATAATACTGCAGTCCCCTTTACATAGATATTGTATTTCTCCACAAGTTTGAGGCCAATTGAAATGCAATGCATATGGCAAGGAACTTGCCAAAAGGATGCCCACATTAAATGTTTTAACTATGCTTCTCCTGATTTTTTATGACATTTCTAAAGTCATGGCCAGTCTGGTCCAGCTTTCTAGGTACAAAACCTCAGATGTATACAAAAATAACTACAATACTGTTCAGTAACTGCAGTACTGCTCCGAAGCTGCTGATCCTTCAAAAACATGTGACAAATCTGAAACTGTTCCAGCTGTCTTGAGAGAAAGCTAAGTTAATGATACTAATTGCTATTCACATAACCCCAGGAAAAGCCAGGTGCACCACTGATTCTGAAGCACACCTGGTCAAACTTGAGAAGTTATCACCTGGAAAAGTTGAGGAGAAAAAAAAATTTAAAAAAAAAAAAAAGGCAAGTGAGTTGTCAGTAAAAGCAGCAGCAATGCTCTTGCCTCAGATGACGGAGAAATAATTCGGATGTGTTGTAAGGAAAGGACAAGTGAACAGGAAGAACAGGCTGCCTGTTGGGTGTTCTGGCATTCCACAGGCTTAGTCATAAGAAGGCACATCAACAGCAGAAAAAACCCTAAGCAAGAATTTGTAATTCTGATACATTCCCTTCCCTGTTCTCCAAGGGCTAAAACACAATCCATTTCCTTTAACAACACAATACAAAATTGGCAAGATCTATTATGCTGAAGAGTATAATGATTAAAAAGAATAAGTTCACTTGCAAGTACCACTGATTTTTATGTCACGAAATAAACAGTGTAATTGCTGATGAACTTTTTAAACATTTTTTTTTAACTGTTGATCTAAACTCATTACCAAAGTTGATTCTTCGTAAGTTCAGGAATCCCAGTATCTTCATTATTTGTGTCAAGTAGTTGATCTAAGCTTCTTGTGCTCTCTCTGGACTGGGATACAAAAACTTCTGGAAAGCTCAACTTAAATATATCCTCATAGCTGTGGTTTGCCTGGAAAAAACAGAGTTTTATTACGTATGTTATACAGGCCATCCCCACAGTTCACAAAGGACATAGTCCAAAGACTATAAGGTTTCTAGATATTCATAGAATGTCTGAGGTTGGAAGGGACCTTAGAGATCATCTAATCCAACCTCCTTGCCATGGGCAGGGATGCCCTTAACTACACCAGGTTAATCAAGGCCTCATCCAATCTGGCCTTGAACACCTCCAGGGAGGGGGCATCCACGACTTCTCTGGGCAATTTATTCCAGTCTGGCAACACTCATACTGAAGAATTTCTTCCTAAGATCCAATCAAAACTTTTCCTCCTTCAATTTAAATCCATTTCCTCTTGCCCTGTCACTGGACATTTTTGTAAAAAGTCCCTCTCCAGCCTTCCTGTAGGTTCCTTTCAGGTATTAGAAGGCAGTTCTAAGGTCCTCTCCTGGCATCTTCTCCAGGCTGAACAATCCCAACTTCCCCAGCCTGTCCTTGTAGCAGAGGTACTCCAGCCCCTGGATCATCTTTGTGGCCTCCTCTGAACTCATTCCAACAGATCCATGTCCCTCTTATGGTGGGGACACCAGAACTGGACGCAGTATTCAAGGTGGGGTCTCACAAGAGCAGAGTAAAGGGGGAGAATCATCTCTCTCGACCTGCTGGTCACACTTCTCTTGATGAATTATTGTCTTCAAATTTCATATTAATATTAACAGCACAGAGAGATTGAGCTCATAGTTCATTCCAGGTCGTAACCGATATTACGCATGAACTCAAAAGCTTGCTTTGCTAATGAACGCACCCTAATTCAGCCAAATGTACCATAACTACTAAATTCTATAGTTATCAGTAAATGCCTACACTGTGTAAGTCTGCATAAAAGCTGGGCTGCAAATGTCTCTATATCCTTGCATTTGCACCAAAATTTTTTCAGCCTGTGTTAAAAATCAGAGCCAGCTTTACATACTTGTTTCTTCTCCAGCAGTGAGGAGGAGATTTGGAGGACAGAATATGAGCAATTCAAACAGGCCTAATGGAGGTAACAGGGTTATCTGAAGACCAAGAAATGCATATACAAGGAAAAATATGCATCATTTACATTCTATCCTAAAGGGATCTTATCACGCCACTTGGTCTAGAAGCTTTGTCCTTTAATTCCTTCAAAGAAGGAATTACTGCAATTCTCTAAATCAAAGCAATTAATTTACTTCCGCACCCTGCAGAGGGATTGCAATCCAGGAGCAGCAATGTTGTGTGGAAACTAGAGAATGAAACCAGGCAGTCTGTTCTCTTTGCTCAGCAACCAACAATTTAACATGAAACACATGACTATGGCTACTCTATATTTTGATGGTTTCATTTAATTGTAATTCAAACAGCTGAAATAAACTGAGATATTTCCACAGTTTGATTCTATTGAACTTGGACAAGTGCAGTGAATATTGAGAGTACAGATTTAATCTAACGATGAGTAGGCAAAATCAACAGAGCTGGTAGAAGGCTTCTGTGCTTCTGAGCATGCTTCTAGAAATAGCATTTGTACCCCACGCTGCTCCCTCCTGACGTAAGGCCTTGCTAAACTGCCTGTCCTGGAGGGATGGTCAAAGACTCCTCCACAAAATCATTTGAATCTTCCCCAAAGTGTCATAATACTTCAAATAAATTAGTAAATTATTTCAGTAGACTTAACCTACAACAGTTATACTATATGGAGGAGAAAGATGTCCGAGAAGCAGAATACCATGAAAACACACTTGCTAAAGCACATATGGGGATTCACAAAAAAAAAATAAAAAATTCTCTCAAGTAAGTACCAAAACCTAAGTGGGATGAGAGATAAGGAAAAGCCAGGCAGCTGCTCTTGGAGTGAGGGGGAAATCCCAGCCACAGAAGTGTGAATCAAGGGAAGCACAGGTCTGTTTTATTTGTAGTATTTTTCTGTGATGTTACTCCAACATGTTGCATACAAGTCACTGGCTGACGGTTTAGCCAAGCCAGATGAAAAATGCAATACTTTTTATTTCCTTCATTGCTTCCAACTTCAGTGAGTGTTTCTAAAACAAAATTTTGGTGTATTTTCAATTACCTTGTAGCTTGGTACTAATTACAAAAATCTGAATGCACAACTCACATCCATGCTTTTTAACTAAATCCTCTATATCCTATTATTTCAGAATACTCCAGTGCTTAGCAAAAGCTCTCCCAAAGGCCAGTATTTAAAAAGCACATGAAAAATCTTTGAAGTTATTCAATCATGTAGGCAAAATACCCAGCTACTGCAAGAAAATTAGTAATTGTCTTCATCTTAAAATACATGATTCTGCTCCAGACTGACACCGTTTAATTAACTGAAGCACTAGATATTGCAGGTCAGACCTCTGACCTCAGATATTTGTAGAGTTCCCTTCCAACCTCCTGGACTTTTTTTTCTGTCAACCACAGAGAAGACAGAGCCCCAGCATGAAGAGTTTATGATCTCAAACAAGCAACACAAAAAGCACAGGGATGAAAGACAAGCTACACATATATTCAACACCTGAAGAAACCTCCAACAGCTCCACAGCTATTTCTCTACCCCCAAGACAAGAAAAAGACAACTTGAAGCTTTAGGCATGGTTAACTTTTTCAGCTCATACCGTACATTTCCTTTTGCCTTTAATAAATGCAAAAATAATGCAAAGGCTTCAGCAAGATTAAGATCTGCTCTTGGAAAGAAACCAAACAACCTGCTCTACCCTATTTCAGCTCGTCTTTACATACTCTCTTCTTTCAACATAAGGCTTCTTGTTCTCAATTACCAGCATTACGAACAATTTAAACTCTCTGTTTCTGCACACCAATAACCAGGTATCTGTGATCCCTCCTCTGTCATTGTTGGGCAGCTTATCCTACCCACATCTTTGTGCTTTCCCTAGTATTGCCTCTGCAACAGGCGAGGTTCCCAGGCAAGGGCAAGAAGGCCTGTCTCCAGAAAACCCTGTTCCCTACACATCCTAAAACTCGTCTAGCAGACTACAAGCAGTAAGTTATTACTGATGCTGATTAAACCTGCAGAAGTCGTAGTCGATTGCTCTCTTTTTTTTCAAATGTTTTAATTGGTGATAAAAGCAGTGAAAATTAGGGCATTCTTCTTTTCATTTTGTTACTTCGCTTCCTTTCCATGAGGAATGTTTGGTAAACACGGAAACACATTAACTGCAACAAGGTATCCTTTTTTTTTGTGCTGCTGTAACAAAGCACAAAAACTGACAGAGAATGTAACATTCTGTGCTAAAAAAAATTAATGACATGAAATTATTTCAAGTCATTTTTTGTGTCATTAACTTCCACCCATAATTAGTCCGAAATTCCAGGAAAACCACTGGATTATTCAGGCAGTACATTAAGTTACAAAAGTTACTGGTTTTACCATTTCTAACTCAATGTCACGTTGGGTTATTTCAACAAGCTTGCAGGCAATACATAGAACTTTTGTCCACCCTGTTTTTGCTACCCACCTTCCTGATTTTTTTTTCCTATACTTATTCTTGTCTAGCTTTTAAATTGCGTGTGCTTCAGGGCAAGGTTCATCGTTTCTACCTGCTTACTTATTCCTAGTGTCTGAAGTAAAATAATGCATAACATTCTTTAAAGCTCTCCAGCAGGATAACTTAAGTATTTGTCACACACCGTGAAGAAGTTGCTTTTGTTCCACTTGAGTTAGCTGCAAAGCAGCTTGACAGTTTCTCTCCCTGCACAGCATTATCCTCGATAGAGAAGACATTCAGATACAAATCTTGAGATGTAGGAAGCGGTAACACAAACATTTCTGGTCTTTGGTTTACTATTAATACATACCTCGTTTAAAGAGCTGGAAGACTCCTGTATCCCACTGTGCAGAGATGGCTCAGAACAAAACCGATCTGCAGAAGTGCTACAACGTCCGCTGCTTAAGTCTGTATCAGCTCTAGAAGTTTTTCTTGACTTCACCAAAACTTCAGGATTATGACTGAATCTCTCCGATTTGTCTAAGGACTCCTCAAAGCCTTCAAATTCCCCCCAGGAACTGCTGGGCTCTAAGGTGCTGTAAACACTCTCAGAAAGCCCCTCCAAACTTCTCCCTTTGCTGTTCACTACAGGGAGGCTTTGCTGCATTACTTCAGGATTAATAGTTTCTTCGTTATTTGTCCTTTCGTTCAAGTCACAGTCATTTTCACCGAGAGACATACCACCTACTTCAACTGCTAGGTCTTTCAGAGACATCTGGTGTGACGTGTCCGTATTGGTAAGACTTCCTACTGACAAGTTCTGCATCTTCGCTTAAGAAAAATTCACTTGATGAAATCTGTACTGCAAAAAAAGGCTACTGAAGTTCAGCTGCATTAGAAATTCAAGTATTTCCAAAACAGAACCAAATTCTTCATTTCACCTCAAAGAACAGTAACACCGTGAAATCAAAACAGGACGTCCTTCAGCCTCTCCTCCAGTAATCAGCATGTGCATGTTATTCAATAGCACTTTCTGTGTAGGACATTAGCCTGCAAAGAAAGAATTACAAATAAATACCACTGTGATAACGGTTGTGTAGGAATAATGAAAGATAGCTGATAAGGTAGGCGAAAGAATGCTCAGGATAAAATAAACACATTCCAGTACTATAGAACTGAAAATCGCTGTAGATAAAATAATTTAACATTTACACTTGACTACCTGTCCATGCTGCAAGCAAGCAATTAAATTAGTGAAGGATATTCAGAAAGCACTTAGAAGTTGTTGGATATTGAGTACTGATTGAGTACGAGAGACAAACTGAAATAATTACAGACAACAGGCAGCATTTAGGACATACTTTCTATAACTATTTAATCCATCTTGTGCATACTCAGACAGTGCTCTTGTTGTCTTTTTTGGGCTTTCCCTGCCTCGGCGATTACTGAAGAGCCGAATGTTATTCGCAGCAACCCTGGAATTGATCGTTTAATCCTGTGAAAAACACTGTGTTTCCGACTATTTAAGCAATTAAGACAGATTTAACGAGTTCAGTTCGGCGTCTGTGAATTACACAGGCAATACTGTGTTTATAATTTTAGATTAATCCCATCTTCTCCAGCATCTTTCCCGCTGACAAGCCGCTTGTGGGTGGCTAGGAATTATGCTTCCGAAGAGAGTGGCCGCTGTCAGATACCTTCTCTGCTTAACACAACATGTCTTGGGTTGTTTTCTCTTCCCCCCAAGCTCACCTCGAAGGTGGTGCAGGACGGGCCGGGGGGCCAGCCCGGGCCCGGGGCCTCCCTCTCTGCCCCGGGCGGAGCCGGGCAGGGCAAGCCCCGGCCCGGAGCCGGTTCCCGGTTGAAGACACTTCCCACCTCCCGGCCCGGGCAACCCCCGCCCCCGGGGGGACCGGGCAATCCCAGACTGAGCGCCGGCACCTGCCCGCCGCGGGGAGCCCCGGGGAGGAGGGGGGAACCGGCGAGCCGCCTCATCCCGCAGCCCCCGGGGGGGCGAAGGGGAGGAGCAGCAGCGCCGCCGCCCAGGCCGGCGGGGGCAGCGCGGGGCCCCCCACCCCTGCGGGACCCGCCTTACCGCCGAGACACGGTGCCGCCGCCACCGCTGGGCAAGAGCCCGTGCCGACCCGCGCCGGGCCGGCAGGTCGCCAGGGCGGGGCCGAGGTGTGCCGAGGCGGGGCCTGCGAGGCCGAGGTGTGCCGAGGCGGGGCCTGCGGGGCCGTACCGGCCGAGGCGGGGCCTGCGGGCCGTTACCGGGGCTGCGCCTGCCCCGCCTGGCGGCGCCGCTCCGGTCAGGGTGTAGCAGGAAGGGGCAGAGGGGCCTCAGCCCGTCTTCAGCCTCCTGGCAGCCCAGCCCCGGTGCGGCCCTGACGGTGCTCCCGGTCCTCTCGCCTTTCTCCGCTTCTTCCCGCGGTTCTCCCGGCCTTGCCACTGCGCCTGGGGCAGGGCGGCGTCCTCACCTGCGTCTCCCCCGAGTTAAAGCCGGCTCCCGGCCAGAAGTCAGCTCTTGCCCTCTAGGGAAAGATCGATTTTACGATCGTGACGTGAAAAAGAAAAGCATTCGCGTTGTACCCAGCTTCTTTCTGAGGTCTGGCAGGCTGAGGGTGTACAGTTTGACAGCGGTGGTTTGTGTTTTCTTTTAGTTTGAGAATAGCTAAAATCCTCACGTAATGACAAAACCCCAGGGCACGGACTTAAAAACAGTAACAATACACCCAGTGATACAACATTACAATAAAATGGTTGAAACAGGCCAGCAGCAGCCCCTCAGGACCTCCTCTTCTTTCCTCCCCGCTTTTGCCCCACGAGGTGTCTGGTTGTGCCCCTTTCTCCTCTGGGCTGGGACCTGACCCGCGGGTTGTGGTGGGTCGGACCAGAAGCTGCAGATCCGGTCACCGCAGACAGGTCACCCCATGGCCTGGAGTGTCCATCTCGTCCACCTCTGGAGATGCTCCTCCAGATGTGGAGGCGGCATGCCCAGGGCTGGCTGCTCCCACATCTGAGTGGAAGAGGGGAAAGCACAACGAGAACGCCTCAGCCTCCTTGTGTTCAGAGCTTAGTTTAATATCTGGGCAGTCCCGAGCAAAAGGGAATAGTCGTAAAAGCAAGTGAAAAAAGGTTTTCTGGATCAAGGCCCAAAGTTAAAAGCTCTTTCTAGGCATTACAGTACGTATGTTTTCCAGCGCAGGCCCAGATACGTGCCCTCCCCTCCCACGCATCTGACTCTCATTCCAGTCTGTAGTGCTTTATCTAAGGGCAAGAGGCTGGATTTGGGAATGATGCCCAGAGGCAGAGAAATTTTATTGGCAAGTCTCTGAAAGATTTTTTAATTTGTTTTCTTTCTGCTTTGGAAAGGTTTCTTACCCTCCATGGCCATCCCGTGGCAGCCTGTAGCTCTCAGGATATCCGACCAGCTCAGCGAGACTGTGATTCAGCCCTAAAGTGTCTGATACTTGTTGAGGTAGTAGCGTCATCATCCTACGCTGCAGCAAGTTTGTGATGCGGAAACCTTAGGGGTTCCAGCTCTCTTCTCAGATTTGAAGGGTGCTCTGCATTTTTTTCAGCTACTGAAATTGTTTTGCATGGCTTTGAATTTTCACCTTTGTCTTCTTAAAGGAAAAGGCTTCAAACAGACTGTGTGAAGGCTGAGATGCTCCTCTCCACAGCACGCTTTGCATCCGGAGGGGAAGGGGTGCGTGGGTTTTGCAAACCTACCTCTGCCCTGACATTTAAGCTGGCTTCACAGTAGTGCGGGTGGAGCAGTGGGAGAGCTGGTGAGAACCAGAAGCAGCCACAGACGTTAGAAACCTCAGTGCCGGAAGAGAAGAAAGAGTACTGCCTTCTTCCTAGAGTAACATCAGTAACTTTATTAAAGACTTGCCACATAACGGTGGTGTTTATCTCCAGCACACCTTACAACCCACCTTGGGAAAAGCAGTTGCTGGCCCTGACTCCCTGCAGGGGAAGTGATAGGCTGCACCATCTGCTGGATGTACCTACCACTGCCCCTGCTTTCAGGCGAACGCAGCTGAAAACGCACAGAATCACCCCAAGAATATGCTGCACTGGTGTGTTTTGGGCAGGTTTTCGATCCAGGAGTCAGCACGAGGTACAACCACCCTGGAAAGGGGATTTCAGCCACCCTCCTCTGAATTCACTTGTCTTGACTCAGCCCAGCTGAGCACAAGTGTGACAGCTGCTGATGAGATCCCTAATTAATTTTTTAAATGACACCCTCACATCGACTGACTAGTTTAACTTAAAAGCATGTCCTGGTTTGAGTGTTTTCATAGTTTGAGTAAGATAGTATATTAAAGTATATAAAAGACAAAATTCATACTTAGGGGATAAGTCTTAACGATTTTTTCTGCCGTATAATGCATTAAATCAATAACTTTTTTTGAACTATCAGTTTTATTTTAAAAAAAAATAAATCAGTCTTTATTTAAAATGTAAATATGACAAAAGCTTCAAATATGTACTATAATTTTAGGTTTAAACACTTAAAAGTATGCTTCAACTAAAGCAGAACCTTACTACTCAAAAAGTGACCAATGCAAACAACTGGATTGACTGAAGACTCATCTGCAGCTGCTATTGCTGCTCCTGCTGCCACCATTCCTACTGGAATTTTTTTTTAATTTAGTAAACATACTCTAGAATTATCCTTTTTTTTTTAATTGGTATTTTGGCAAAATACCACTTTGCAATGAAAAAACTCAACAGAGTGACTGAAAAGTGTTTACTTTCAGAATAAATCAGCACCACACTGCTGTAATACGAATTTTTACTTGTTTGTAAAAGATCTGGTCCTGAAGTACTGAATTGTGTGGGTTCCCTGTAACTGACTGGGGTGATATAGATGGTTTTTTTCTTCACTCAACTTTCTCTCTTGGAAAAAAATGTAAACAAGCAGTACTTTCGTATGCAGGTGTTTCAGTGTTTTGATTATTTTTGTTTTGTTTTGTTTTAATTGGAGCATTAAACAAGAGTAACCTGCTATTTAAATGATTGAAATATTTTCTTAAATATTTGGGTGTCTTTTCTTGTAAAATTAGGAAGTTCCATTTAGCTAAACTGCCTCAGAATGTTGTTTAGAAAGTAAAAGCAAACAATTTCAGAGGTTGATAAAGAATTTTGATTGACTCAAAGCGACTTTTCATTAAATGAGCTGTCTTTTCAGTCGATGATTAATAATTTTTTTCTCACCAAAAGAATCCAGATTTTAGAAGTGCAGGACATCAGCAATTCTTTCACTTCCATAGTAATAGAGAGTGTTCAGCTTTCTGAAAAAAAAATCATGTATATTGGGTTTAAACATTGATTTAATTGATTAACTATGGCTTAAATTTGAAAATGTGGTTGATTGTTCCTTAAAATCCCTCTTGGAAACACAGTGGGGTTTTGCCATACCTTCCAGCTTTGCTTTGCTGTTGGTATGTATGTTTCGCAAGGTCGGTAAAGTCCGTCGTCTCTTTCCTGAGTTAGAAATGAGAACAGGAGCACTTCAGGGCAAACTCTACTTCTCCCGAGTGCACGACGGGTGCAGATTTCTTGGATGCCCTGAGAAATATTGCTCCGTGTGCTAAAACAGTGGGATGGGAGTCACAGGCATTCATGGCTCACCTGCAGCAGTTCCCAGTGCCTGAGCTCAGAGATGAACAAAAATCTTTCCAACAGCAGATGGCAGCTCTCCCTTGTCTCTCTTTCACTCCCAAAACAACGTTGTTGAGCAGGGAAGTAATTAATCCGCTCCATGCACTGTATTAAATAGGTATTGGACCACCTGCTTTATGTGCTGACCACAGAAAAGCTGGAAAACCACACTGATGGGCTGTGGATGTAGAAAGACCTACCCATAAAAAAGGCAACATCCTTTGCCTGCAAGACATACTTTAGGCCACTCTTTTCATCTCTCAGGTGTGGAACATAAGGGAGCTGTAATCCACCTCTCAAAAAAGCCAAATGTGCAAGAAATGCATGTGCCATGGGTTCAGTGGCTGCCTTTAGCACTTCTGTCTAGACCAGTAACATGATTTTGAAGCAAGGCTCGCATTTGAACAGCTAGTCTGGTTCTCATAGCGATTTTGAGAAGCACAAACTACGTGTCTTCTGGGGAAAGATAGTGAAACATCATTCCACTCTGGCACTTTATACAAATGTTGTCTTCCAAATCCGTATGTGGGCTGCACTCGTGTAAGATCCTCCATCATGTTATGTAGCACATGTGCCAAAAGAAGACTCTCAAACCATCCAGAGCCCCCACAAGATCCTGAAGCAGTTGTTGTGCTGTATGTAGAGGGCCAAGTGCTGTAGCCACCCCTATATTTGCCATTGTCTGCCAGCCTTCAACTCTTTGCCTCCACTGCATCTTCTTCTGACACTTCTAGTTTGAAATCCTTTGCTGTCTCCAGCTGTTTTCCCTTCTGTTGTCAGTCCTACTTGCTGAACCCCTCATTTCTTCTATCAGGTCTTTTTCTTACTATCCATTTGCCAACTGTTCTTTTTTTCTGCCTTTAGACTTCCAGAAACTCAGAGTTGTGACTTGAGACCCTTATGGAATGGTAGTGTTTGTTATTCCATGAGACAGACATCAGAGGGACAAAGGTTTCCTGGGTAGCAGAATAATTTGTTGGCAGAAGCAGGACATTACTAACGTCATGACTGCTTTTGGTATGAGAGCACTGGCAAGCAGTAGTCCACAGACTTCAGGCGAATAAAGGTCATCCTCTTAAAATCCTGTTGTACTTCCCTGAGAGCGTGGCAGACGTGCACCTGCAATGTGAGCACAAAAATGGCTATAGCTGCTCATGGACTCTTGTCACCATGGTGGAGAACCTGGAGAAATGACAGTGCTTTGACACAGCTCCAGGGTTCTTATTCTTGGATCCCACAGAAGATCCCTTCGAGGTCACACTGTAAGATACGTTGTCTACCTCTTTCATACCGTAGCTGGCACTAGCACCCTAATATGTATGCTCCTGTTTCCAACACGAGTGTACTGCTTTCCCATACATGTGGCTTGGCAGGAGGGACAAAGCTTCTGCTGGAATTACAGCTTTGGGCTCAGATCTGCAGGGAAGTGGTAAGTACCACCAGACTGCCCAGGAGAGCAGTCACACCTCTACAAGCAATTCCATAGGGACTGTGAGCTGCAGAAAAAAATCATTCATCCAGCGACTATGTGAAATTACGAACAATGATCAGAAACTGTCTGCCCAGTCCTGACCCAGTATGGATGACTTTGCCTCAAAGCCATGCAACTAACGTCGTAATGTGTGTGTATAAAACAAGGGGTAGAGAGGCTCTTTCATTCATTCGAAGGAGCTTACAGTTATTCCAGATGCCAGACTGGCTACTCAGAAACAAATGCTCTGGAGACGTGGCATAGCCCCAACAACATTGTCTCCCTCCAGAGGCACCAGACTGCTGCACACATCCTGCAGGTAGGCCTGTGGCAGGAGGCAGAGGAGGAGAGAGTTCAGCACCTTCCAGTGACTGATGTGAGAGTTCAGTCCTCAGAGAGACAGTCTTACTGCACCAAATTACTTGTTACTGTAGGAAGAGCCAATGGCCCTCTAAAGATCTTGCTTCTCATGATCCACCTAGCCAAGGGAAGGATCCTCAAGGCAAACAGTTACCCATTTCTTGACCTCTGAAACTTCCAGTTCCTGCTTCTCTCACTGCTGTTTTCCCCTACTTAAATCTCTCCTTGCCTTGAGTGTAGTCAAAGCAGAAAAACTAGGAACATATCTTTTCCTTACTGTACCCTTTCTAAACACAAGTGAAAGTGGGCACTACACTCTGTGGACCTGCTAGAGCTTATAAAGGATGGTACATACCCCATTTCTTCAAAAAGGTGGTCGTTCCAATGCATGACAGTAGCGTGTTTTGCCACAGTTGAGTTGTATTTGGTGCTTCACAGTCACCTGTTTATACCTGTCCCTTGCTCTGTTATCATTTCCCATTAAGCTCTAGTTCTGTGTTTCTTTTTCTGCTGATCATGCAAAATCATCACATACATGTATTAAATCTAACAGGCTCTGCTGCCATCATGGATTTTTCAGATATGGAGACATTAATTTAATGAAAGCTTGCCTTGTAATTTTTGCCGGTCTCCTGCATGCACTGTAAACTCAGTTAAGATCGCTGCAGTTCACAGCTCACTAATCCTCTGTTTTAATGCCTGATTAGGTCCCAAATCCATTATTGTTAGTGAGATGTGGGTGTGGGGAGGGTAGGAGGATTTAATCCTCTTGGCAGAGAGCTAAGCTGCTAGAGGTACACCCGACTGGTGCTGTACCAGTGTATTAATTAGCTTGCCTGGAAATTTCATTGGTGTCATTCAGTGAGGTTGTTGAAAGGTCAGACACTGTTAAAAGTGTTGTGTTTCAACTTCAAGTCATGGCACTTGACACTTAACAAACCTCTAGGGAAAAAAATCAAATAAAGCATTAGCATAAATATATTTTTAAAAACTCAAGTCTTCAAGCAGCATTTGAAAGAACACTTTGCACAGAAGGAATCATCACTGCTCCATCTTCCACAGCAGGAAACAATTAAAACCAGCTGAATTTATCTGCCCCAAAAGAAGATACCAAGTCCCTGGTGGATGTCCCCACATCCCAAACCCTGTGAAATAAAATTAAGTATTAGTAAAGGTGTCATTGCCTGAAGTGTAACACTGCAGTGTGAATGAAAATACATGCCAACTTTGCAAGAAAATAAAAGCATAGAATTAAATGGCAGAAAGGCAGAATTTGTGTGAATTTTGTATATGTATATAAGGCAGCCATCTGCCTTTCCTGCCAGACAGTGCTACAACTCTGGTAAAGCAGTATAACTGTGATACAGGCGGCAGGCAAGGACCTAACTATCAAATAAAATAAGTGATTAATTTCTGAAGCTGAAGTAAACTGCCAGTTCAACATCCGAACCCCTGCTGTGCCTGCTCTTCCCCCTGGGAGCTGGGAACGTACTCTCTTGGACCTCTCACTCAGATTTAAGATAGGACACGTGTATCTCATAGCCAGGTGAGCTCCGAATACGTGTCCACGGCATTACGGGGGACGGCTGGTGAAGCCATGGTACCTCCGTGGCGTTGGGCCAGGGGTGAGCCCAGAGTGGCAGGGCAGGCTGGCAGCTGGAGGGGCTGCGGGAACAAGCCCTTTGCTCCCACCTTCGCTGCAAACACCCTGCGTGTGCTCTCGGCTTGTCTCTCCCTTCCCATCACAGCTAAAAACACAGGGCGTACCACGCTCCCACAAACATTTCAGAAGTGTTCGTGTGGCATACGGACTGCATTTAAGCCTTATTCATCTCCTTGAGCTCTATTTCCACATGTTCTTTGCGGCGTGCGGTTAATAAGAAGGCAGGCTTTAACCTCATTTGGTCTGTATTGCAAGTGGTAAACTAAATACACTTAAATGGGTCACAACGCAGACGTTTTTGAAAACAGAAAACTGTTAAAAGCGTTTAAACCCACAAGGTCAGAGCTAACAGCTCGGGAGAGGAGGAGAGGAGGCTGCTCTCCAGCTCCGTGTGTCTAACATCGTAAATGTAAGGCTGGACAATTTACAGAAAAGATCAAAAGAGGGCAGGCGAGAGTACACAACCAATTCCTCCTGTTACCACAGCGAAACCTGGAAGAGGGCAGCACGTGTTTTATTTAATGGTTTATATTGCTCCATTGCTGAGGTCTCATTTCTGAGAGCAAAACAAGCCAGCTGTAAAAGCAGGGAACCTCTGCTGCGGCAACTGGGTCTGGCCTGGAAATTCAAAGTTTGGGCCTAGATCCAAACTCTCTCCAAATGCCCAAGGACTTGCATTTTAAAATTTAGATTGTGTTGATGTCTATTTATGCTAAAAACCCCCAAAACTAATGAAAAGCTTTGCACACATCTATTAGTAGCTGGCCTGGGCTTCTTACACTATCGTAAGTGAGTTTAGCAGGACCCTGTGACTATTACCATCAGGTTGCGATTGGCAATGAGGACTATGCCACACGCATTTCACAAGTAAAAGGCTGTTTAATTCCAGCAACACCAAAGCACACCCTTCCTGTAAATTAATAATACAGCAAAATATAAATGTTAAATACACAGACGCACCAATAGTTTATTTTTTACAAAAGCTCTTGCTGGAAGTTTGGTCACACTTTATATTAATTTTGCATTTTTTTACACTTTATGAAAGGGCACTAATTTATTATTAGCTTGAATATAGACATGATCTATATGGGTATGAATGTATTAGTGAAAAACATGAGTTATATGGATATGAACATGTCAAGGAAAGGCATTTTGTTAGCTAAAATTCTCTTTAAAAGTAAATTTACTGAGCTAGTACATTTTAGAAAACATTTGATTGTGTAGTAACCTGTCTGTCTATTCACCAGTTGCTCTCTACTTATAAGCTATTGATGCTTTATGTGCTGATTAGGAGTAGAATCTTGCAGAATAAGGTGACTTGAAACTTCATAATTTTGAGTTATAGCTAACACTGGGATGTGGTTCTCCCTGCAGTGAGATTGATTCTTTAGCTATAACTGGAAAAAAGATTGGGTCCTCTCTTTTGAAATAATGACACCAAGGTTTCTGTATTTAAATGAGTTTATATGGAAAAACTGGTTGGCAAAAATATTCTGAATACAGAGAGAACTGAACTGAAAACAGTGGGGGAAATTTAGTATTTTAGATCCTTGCCTTGTTTAATTTTTGATGTATTAATTTTGCATACAACATTTTTTCAGCATAGAAGTACTGGGCTAAATTTGTTTCCAGTTAATGCGAGCTCCACTAAGTAAGGGCCAAGAATGCATTTGACAACACCTTCACAAAGCGCTGTAATGCACAGAGCAACCTGGATCATCACGTCATGACAGCATTTGGTGCAGGGAGTCCTTGCCAGCATGGTCAGGTTCAAGCTGGTGTTTCCCAGGCAGAAACCTCCTGGAGGACAGCAGTGTAATTTTCCTCAGCCCTCAGTTGAGGCTGCTGGTGAATTGTGTGTCTATTACAGTGTCCTGTTTCCCACATGCCCCCAATGGGGAAAATTATATCTAAAATGTCACAGTGCAGGACCTATGAGTATTTGAAAAGCCATTAGTGAGGTGGGAAAAGCAGCAAAGCAGAGCCAGTAATACAGAAAAAAAGCAGGCAAGATGGTTGCACCACTTGAAAAGGATCTTCCAACACAGTCATGGCAGTGGGAGCTCTCTGACTGGCTGCAGCTGAGCCGTTGCCATGCTCCAGCAGCTCTTGGGCTGCCCTGTGGCTTTGCTGTGAAGGCTTTCTGCCATGGCCATGGAAATGGCTAGCAAGGCTGACTGCTGCTCCTCTTGCAGCAGGGGTGAGGACACAGGCCCTCCTGACAACACACTCTGCACACAAATGATGGGCTGGGCTTCTCCTGTCCACTCTGCGAGTCCCAGGATGTTTGCTGGTAAAGGCAGCATCATGTTGTCCACCCTTGGTAGCAGTCAGGTGTCCGAGCAAGTGGGAGAGTCTAATCCTCTTGTCCCATAAACCACATACCAAAGTTTGCCAGTCTTGTGTAACAGGTATCTAAAGATCTGGGGGAACTCCAGCAGCCATCCCTCCACCCTACGCATAAAGTGAAGAAGGCTTGGGTTGGTACCAGGCAGCCTGAATAGTTCACTTTGCACATGCCTACTTGATTTTCTCCTTGAGCTAGGGATTTTGCTAACCCAGCAGAACACGAGCTATAGGTCTGGAGAGGATCTGCGCTTCATCTCCTTGGAAGAAGGATGTGGCTGCTGGTTGATCACCCCTGTGCAGAGAGCTGCAAGCTGCTGCCCAGGTTCTGTTTAGCTCCGAGCGAGGACATCACATGCCTCAGCTTTGTCCCATGTCCCTCGTGTGTGGGTACACACTGCAGGTGGGCTGCTAGAGGTTCTTCCCTTTCTCACCCATGAACACGAGGATAAAAATATGATTACCCATCACTTGCTCCCTTTCTCAAGTTTAACTGTCCCTGAAATGGTCAAGGGACTAAACGGATAATTTGCACCTCATTCCTGAGACTGCCACACCAGCAGTCTGCAATTCAGAACATTCCATGCAAGAGAGTCGTCTGTTCTGTCATGGGTTTGATGTTATTTTTACCCATTTCTTTGCTATATCTCAAAAAAATCTGCAGAGTCTTAGCTAATTTGGCTGCACTTACTGCAAGGATTCCAACATTCAATGAACCAGATCAAATTACTGTTTTCAAATGTCTGATCTATAGCATAGGTAGAGTCTTGAATCAATTACAATCAGCAGAAATTATCTGTGTGCAGAAGTGCAGACTGGTCCTAGCCCTGTACCTCTTTCCATTTCTACACTTTTCCCATGAACTGAAGAGACTTTTTCAACAAGTTATAGCATCTATGATTTTACAGTGGTGCTTTCTGGAGATCAGCTTGCTGGCTGTGCCCTGAAGTCCCTGACACTCTAAGAAACAAGTCTCAGCAAGAAACTTGAGAACAGTGTTTCTGACTGGAGCATACAGGTTTTATGAGGAGACACCTGGAGATACAATTTTCTTAAATTTTCTTTGTGAACAGCTACCTTTCCAGCTGTTGTATGCCTTAGGACCACTATTAATAGAGCCACACAAAGCATAACTGGCCACTGCTATTGTGATCTAAAGCAGTTTCAGCCATCAATGGGTCGTACTGCAAAGCATCAGCTTGCTTAGAGCTCTTCCATGAGCAAGGGGACCATTGTGGCTGAAGAAGTCACCTCCCTTCAGCTGAGCCCTGGGACCTGACCCTGTACACATTTCCAACAGAGTTAACACCTGTGTTTTGTTCCTGGGGTGAAGCAGATGGAAAGCACACGAGGTTGTGGCACCTGAATAGCTCTTGACGTTTGTCCACACCTTTCCCCTAACTGTGAGTTGCCAAGGTTGACTTGCTCAACCCAGTCACAAGTGCTGTGTTTATAACTAATATGTTTTGTGGCTACAGAGTTCTTCCCTAAGGTCCCAGCTGCCAGTGCAGAGGAATAAACCTTTCTGCACATTTCACTAACAACTCTTTCTTCATTTGCTCAGATTTTCTACCAACTTTATCACAATTCTGTAATAACTATGCTCAGGAAACAGATCTGCAAAGATACTAAAATATTCCTCCACTCTCTTAAATAGCAATTTGCCTTAACATCTTATGTGAAAAAAATTGTATGATATGAAAAATTCACACGAGGACTTGTTTGTTCCAACTGATCCAACAGTTTTCCCCAATGAATGACAATAATTTTGTAGTATAAAAAATTAATCAGGTCATTTTACAGACTTACAAGCTGAGTTTTTTAATGCATTATTCCAGATTTTTACATTTCTGAGGTGAACCTCACAGTGCTAAAAGAGTAGGTTTATATACATCGGTTTAAACAATCAGACTGAAGGATTTACAGTGTATAAAAAAGTTGCAAAATAGTCATCTTAAAGAAAACACGTTTGAGGAACACTTAATGTTTATTTCCCTATTACTTGAGTAATTTTGAAAGGGATTTTTCATGGATACAGAGTGTTAAGTAAGAAACATGACAATATTTTGCCTTAGGCGAATTCTGTTCTTATCTTCTGACTTGAGAGAGGCATGAGGTGAAGTGTCCAAGCTGTTCCAGCTGTCGTAGCTCTATAATACCACTTGGAAGTACGTTAACATTTTTGAACTGTTCCACTGCTCTCCACCAAAATCCTCCCATTATGTCTTCAAATAACAGAAACAGCTCAAAGAACTCTTAATCTGCAGGACCGTGTGATGCTGCTTTAGACATGTTGCAAAAGGGGACAAGAAAACACAAGAAATGAAAACTAACTGGTGTGGTTAAATTGCAGAAATTCATGCGTCTTGAATTCCTTGGACTTACTTTAATCATTCGTGAGATCTGTTTAGTTAAGATGTTGTAAATCCTAGCATAAACACTATGAGGGATGTTTAGTAAGGTTAAGACAAGGAAGGCTCTTTCCACAATCACGGGAGAGAGAAAAAGGCTTTTACAGAACAGCTGGGGCTGCGAATCCACCAGGCTGACCTCATGAAAGGGTGCTGAAAGAGTGATGTCTTTTTCTCCAGTCTCTGCTTCCTCCAGCTAGCTCTTGTACTCGCTGAGCTTTAACCATCAGCCAGATCATCTTTCTAACACAGAAGAAAATGATGCCACATTTTTCTGCTGGGATAGTCTGCTGCCAAGCTGAAGGATGAACTGGCACACAGGGTGATCTGGCCTTCTCTAGGGAGGGACTTCCCTCACAGGGCGATGGGCAGGACTTTGAATCATGGAGCACCTTCACACAACTCTGTGCCTCATAGCACATCACCATTAATCTGCATTACCTGTATGTACATACACGTACTTATACAGATATATATCAATATGTATATATGCCTGTTTAAATGCTACTTATAGAGATGTACACACTCCTACATTTGCCTAAGAAAGGGTTGCAAATGTAAAAAAATTACGTTGAGGGGCAGTTTGTTTGAAAAAGTGTTGCTGTGGTTGCAGGGGCTCTTCTGTACGGTTATTTAAATGTGGCCTTGTCCAGAACAAACGGACAGACAGATGCGCATCTTTGTGTGGTCAAATTGTCACAGGCTGTTGGGTTGGCTCTGCTTGCTGTTTATGACAAAGGACAGCATCTCTCTGGTGTCCTGGGCGAGCAAGTCTGGAGCTCAGCACTCAAAGCCATTGTCGGGTAGTTGTGACTCTAAGAACTACTCTGAAACTGTTCCCTTCCTTGAGAAAGGAGGTGGATGTGTGTCATTTCCTTGGAGAGACATGTAAGCAGCATTCTTCTTCTTAAAATTTTTTTTAATGATATGACAGATTACTTGGGATCTCCAATGCATTTCAAACTGCATTGCCTCTAAACATGAAAAGACTGGACCTCAATATTTTAATGTGTCTTCATTTGATCTAAAAATTCAAGAGGTATCTGAAATGACAAAGCTCTTAAAAATGTTGTCATTGGATTACATGAGGAGAAAGGAGTCAGTGAGCCTATCAAATAAGTCACGAAACTTCATTTGAGAAGCATGGGAAGGAACTGTGGCATGGAGTCTAGGGCTGAAGGGATCACAAGAGAAGTGATTTTAAGGAAGAGCAAGTGAGCACTTGGCAGACATGGAAGGAATATTTGTTCATGTCTATGGGATAGTCCGTCTTCCCAGAAAGAAATATTTAGATGGTCTGATATTGGGGATTATTTTTGTCCTTCTCGTTTGTTGACTTCTGGGGAATTAAATCAGTTAGTGGCATAATCACAGATTTGAATAGTACTATCCATATCTGATGGGCTGTAACAATATTTCTAATGCTCTGTTCATTGCTCTGTTGCTTTCCATTTTAATTTACCTTCTTTAAAAGGCATGCAAAAGAAAAAGGCAAAAATATAACAATGAGAAAAGAGAGAGAAAAGACCCTCCCTGCTATTATAGATCAGCTCTGTCAAAAAAGTCTGCCAAAAGTCAACTTGCAATTGTTTCCATAGCTGTGTCTTTATAATGGGGACATTAATTACCCTTCATGTTAATTATGAAACAGTTCTAGTGATTTTCAGACTTGGCTTTTCCATGCTGAAATCTGTGCTCTGGAGATATATTGACCAGAGGTCTGATCCCCTGTGAGCTCCACCTGGGCAGACACTTGCCCAGATGGCCTCTCTGGAGATGCAGATCATCCACCAAGGAATCACAATGGATCAAGGCCCAAAGGTTTGGCTTCCAGGAATTTCAGAGGTGAAACCTGATAGAGCTGGACAGAGAGGAATGCCAGGAGAGCTGCTCTCTGCCTGCAAAATTGGTAGAAAATGAGTGGTCTTGATTTTTTGGTTGTAACTTCTACAGTGCATCATTAGTGTGTACTGTGTAAGAACATATGCCATCATATGCATGGAATATACCATGCTATGATACATTTTAAAGTTGACATTGAAATACTTGCACTAGCTGAAGGTGTTACATGTTTTTTTAGAGTTGCTCGTCTCCGTAATTACAAAGAGTAGTTGTATTTCTCATTCAAAACTTTGGAAGAACTTTGACTCTTTTCACATCCAGCTGTGACATCATCTGCCAGTATCATCTGTCTTTCCTTCTCTGAGATGTATCTCAGTAGGATTTCAAATGGCAAGGATTTGTTCAAACCATTTGGCAATGGATGTAAAAGCACAAGTATAAATGAATTCCCTAGCAACTCCTAACAAGAGATAGAGATACAGAGATCAGAAAGATAGTACTTAGCTGGTAAGGATTGGGATTGGTTTGGTTAGAGGGTGCCTTTCCATCCACAAGAAAGATTCTGTCTGTCATGAAAGACTTTAGAACCTAATTTACTGATTACATATGTGTGGGTAACAGTCTGTGCTCAGAGCTGCACGAGCATTGGTATACCTCTTATTCATCATCAGGTGTAAATACTAAAAAGAGATTAAAAAATAAATCTGTCAATTCTTATCTTGCAGGAAGTGTAGCAGAAACAGAACATCTCCCAAGAGATGCTGCTACACTGTTAAGTAAACCTAACACCTTCATAAATAGAAGTACGGACCTCTGTAGTCTGAGCTAAAAGTTCATTCTCTGTGAGTAAATAGGGAAAGACCTGGATCTGAGCGCTGCACATGATCATCCTCATCACTAAACTGCTGCTGAGCACCATGGCATGGTTTTCTCCCTACGTTCAGAATTAGTCGGGTCAACATTGCTGCTGCAGGCCTGTTGGTCATAGCCACCATGTCCTGGGCAACAAGAGAGGTGGGTTGTATCAATGTAAATTCTGGCATGCCATGACCAAGAAAGAGCTGGTACATAATTTTATCTTCTAGCTTGGATGCAGCCAAAAATCTAGGGCTCCAGCTGAGCCATGTGGCCAGTCCTTTGCCTCTGTGCACTGGGAACCTTCAGGGAGTTGAGGCAGCTGCTGACATCCATCACACGCTCCATATATTGGGCCAAGTACACGAATCACGGAACCTATCTAAGGATTAGGTACCTGAAATCCTCATTGGATGTGGGTCTTAGTCACCTGATAGGGTACTGATTTTAGGGATTTAAATGGGTAACTGTGGGCCTGAAAATCCTCCCTCAGTAGACAACAAGGCCCAGAGTATCTAAACATCAAAGGTCCTTCACTTCCTGATGTTCAAGACTCTCTGACTTCTGACCATTGTGCTCTGGGCCTGCAGATCTACGAACAAGGCACTTGTCCATGTATACCTCATGATCTTGATACAGGAGGCTATCACAGTATGCTGAGGAGACTCTAACAGAAAGGGGCTCCCACCAAGTGCAGACAGCTGCAGTTGTCTGAGAATAGCAAACTCAGTATTGTCCTCCTGGGAGGAAAGACGTCATCAGCAAAGAACTCACTGAGATCATAGGAAAGCCAGGTTCATTACTCACCTATGCCTACATGGATGCTCATTCCCACTTCCTAGGACACTACTCTACCCACTGGGTCTCAAAGAGAAGGCCTCTCCCAGCTTCCACTTGAAAGGTATTCAAAACATGTTTTGTCAGAAAGAGAACAAATATGAATGTTAATATTGAGGTAATCTCTTGAAGGTCAGGAATCCTGTAGTATAAACTTTCTTCCTGGATCTGCTCATGTGGATGATTTTCACATGTAGTGCACGGATAGTCCCAATGATGGAGGTTGAAAGTAAGGTTGAAACTCCAAGGGATTGTCCCAATAAATATTCAGAGACTGATACTTGGTGCCCTAAGTCTTAAAGGCGCTGAAATCCCCTCATTGAAGAGTGTGTACACAACACCTTTCTCAGTATGATGCTGTCTCACGCATTTTGAAAGAAAAGAGTGAATTTTATTCCTATGAAGGAAAGTGCTCGTGTCCCTCTCTTGGTGGGGCTCCTTGTGTAAGGAGCCCAAATACCCAGGACTGATGACGGATTTCTCTGTGAGCTATGGGCACACGTTGCTGTGATAATGAGACATTTCCATCAGCTCCTGAGCTTGCAGTGCTGCAGGAATGCCAAAATGTGTGGGCTGACCACAGGTCTATATCCCAAATCAAATTGTGTTGTGCAATCTTAATAGGGAATGATATAATTTATTCATAAAGCATTGTATGAGCACTAGGAGGAGTTGTTACTCACTGGATTGAGCAAGCCCACTAGCGCTGACTTGTCTCTTTGGTCAATCACTTCCTCTGTTTGTTACTAAAATGTCAAATGACCAGTAGAACCAGTTGAGGTTCCTGAATACTACCTTTGCTCCTCCAAAGACAGGGTAGGAAGGACAGATGGCTGGGCCATATGCAGCACTTGCCCTGTATATGTTTATTTCTGTACGTGTGCATACACATTTTACAAGAATCAATAATCATGTTAATTAATAATGGCTAAAAACTCCACAGACTTGTTTTCCGAGGACATCAAAGTACTTGGCAAGGATGGGACTAATTCATGCTCCTATATCGTCATATGGGCTCTACTGGAAATGTGTAAATAGAAAAAATGTATAGGAACATTTCCATATTTCATACCAGTGAAAGCACAAAAGATGAGTGAATCGTCTGTGGTTTCTGTTTGGAAACTGGCACTCTCGGCTTGGCTGGATGCAATATTGGCAGTCCATTTTATTCTCTTCTTTGCTCTAACATCTGTGAAACAAGGCTCCTCCTCAGGTCTTCCTTTCAACGCTTTTGATATTCTGCTGGGTTAGACTGCTGGTTTTATTAGGTCAAGAGAGATGATACAAGATCCATATCTTCACACTTGGCAGTGTGCTGGAGTAATTGAAAGAAAGAACTACACCACCTTAGAAAGAAGTCTCGGTATGAAGGCGTAATTAATGAAACTGCTCAAGACACCTTCTACTAGTGTGTGACACTGTCTCCCTTCCTCTTAGCAATCTATGTAACTCCCATCCTAGGAATTCTTTTTGCTGCTGTACTACCAAACCAGAAGTTCTTAGAGATTGGAAGGTCAATGAAACAAGCAAGTCATGATTTATAAATGACATTTGTGAAGGTGAAAGAATGACCAATTTTCCTGGGTTGTCATTCAGTATTTCATCAAATCTGGGCCAGTTAAAATTGGTTCTCATGCAGGTTTCAGAGTAAATGACTAGGCACAACCACAAAAAGCCACTAGCATAGAAGAAAACAAATAGGAACAATACCTGAGAAGCCACAGAAATATTGAAAGATTCAGTTTGGAAGAGTCATCTAGCTGTCACCTTATCCAGCTTTTCACTCAAAGCAGGGCCAACTGCATGGGTTGTTCTGAGCTTCATCTAGTTTTTTACGGATGGAGATTTTCAATCTTCTGAGTAGCCTACTTGCCCAATGCTTGCCTGTCCTCATAATAGTTTTTTTTTTTCCTTAGAAGGAGAGTTTATCACTCTCCTACTTGTGTCCATTGTCTTTTGTCGTATTGCTGTGCACCTTCAAGAAGAGGCTGGCCACACCTTCCAATACTCTCCCATAAGGTAGCTGAAGACACCAGTAAAATAGATTTCTTTTTAAGGCTGAACAAGCTCATTTCCCACAGTCTCACACTGTACATCATGTGTTCCAGAACCCCAGTTATCCCCTCTGCCAAATCCCCTCTCTGCTCAGATCTTTTGGAGAATAAAGGATAGATGAGTGCAATTGAGAGTGACAGTGACCCACTCTCCAAATCGTGCCCTGCTAGAGTGAGGAGTAACTGCACTGAGGTTGCTGAGGCATTGCCAGAGCTATCTGGGACTTCAAAACATTCCCAACCCAGCAACTTTTTAAATGCATTGGTCTCTGGATCAAAATGCTCATGAGCATTGCTGCCAATGTAGTTCTAAATTTCTGCTCATTTCAGCTATTGCTACGGGAACATTGCTGGCGTAACATTTTCTCCTGGAGTCTTTCTAGAGCACCTGCTTCATTCACCACGTGTGCAGACGTAAGCCAGGACAGATGCTCAGAGAAGGAGCCGAAAACCCAAAGCTCACAGGGCTGATGCCCTTTATCAGAAAAGAGGCCACCCAAGTTCTTGTTTTAAGGAGGAAGGCAGGAAAAAGTCTTTGGAGAAGAAGCAGCTTCCTTAAACTGTTTAAGGAAACCCTTTCCAGAGACAATATTAAAAACGCATGGGTGGGGTGAGAAAGAATTCTTATTTATGTATAAAGTTACACATGGAGACAAGGTCCAAAATCACTAAAAAAAAAAGAGTCTCTGTGTCTCTGTTTTCCTGAGTTATGATAGCATGTGTTTAGTATTACGGCTAATCCTTTTTAGGAGCCAAAGTTAACATCTTCCAAAGCATAATGTTTGGGGCTTTTTTAAAGCTCTGTTAAATTCTAGTCCTTCAAATCTACTTAAATATGGCAAAAAAAAAACCTCTCTGGAAACTCTTTATTTAGTTTTCTGTAGTAGAAACAATTATGTAATTGGATAAGCAATCAGGCCAGTTCAAATTGGCGAAATTTTGCATTACGGAGCAGAACAAATTATATTTGAGAAAGAGTAATATAAGAAATGTAGTGCTTTTTTTTTTTTTTCCATTAAGAAAGGACAGCCACATAGATCTATTCTAAAGGGGCCTTATCGTAGCATAAGGAAACAAACCCAAAGACTTTGCAGGCTGACTTACTGTGTGCATCCCAGAGCACTGAGCTGTCACGGGACAGCTGGATGCAACGAGAGGCGGCTGGAGAGGGCGTCTGCAGAGGTTTTGCACAGTTCTTGAATCCCAGCACGTGACATTCCAGTCGCTGAGGTTGTTGTCTGTGGTTTTCACGTGCTCGGGGTGTTGAAGTGAGCAGGCTCTGGAGGCAGCGAGTCACGAGGGGAGGTAGGAGCAGTCCGCGTCTCCCCGTCCTGTCTTTGAAAACAGCGCAGCCGTCAGATCAACAAGACAGTGAGGCATGTGTGTGTTTCCCAAATGGTTTAAGTCACAGAATCACAGAATCTCTTTGGTTAGAAGAGACCTTTAAGATAATCAAGTCCAACCATCAACCTAGCACTGCCAGGTCAGCACTAAACCATGTCCCTAAGCACCAGATCAACACATTTAAATACCTCCAGGTATGGTGAACCCACCACTGCTCTGGGCAGCCTGTTCCAATGCCCAATGACCCTTCCAGTGAAGAACTTCTTCCTAATATCCAGCCTAAATCTCCTCTGGCACAACTTGAAGCCACTTCCTCTAGTCCTATCATTTGCTACTAGGAAGAAAAGGCTGACCCCCTCATCTCTCCAATCCCCTTTCAGGCAGTTGTAGAGAGCAATAAGGTGTCCCCTCAGTCTCCTCTTCTCCACTTCACACAAAGCTGCTGGGAGCTACAAGTGCGTATAATTTGTCAGGGAGTTTCTGTGGAGTTGCTGGTAGAATGGCATAAAAAGTGTGGTTGTAGAACTGTTGCATTAGGAGGATTTCTTAAGTAGGAGAGCACATAAAGCCAGAAAGGATGCTACTTCCCCCAAAATCAGTTCTCCCACATTCTCGCCCCTCTGATAGCCTTTGACTCTGACCTGGCTGGTTAGTGACAATGTCTTTACCGTAGTGCCCCATTGTCAGGAGTTGTGTGTGAAACACCACGGGAGCAGCAGCACGTGGGTAGGATGGGCTCAGTCTCAGCCAGCTCCAGGTCTTCTGCCACAGCCCTCAGTTCAGGACTAGCACAGCATGATTCTCTTTCCAGTTATGAATTGCTAAGAAAATATAGTACTTCTATTTATTGTTGACACAGGGGTTTTCTTTAATGATTTTCTTGTCTTAGAGACTTAAAGACAAAGGTCAGGTCTGAGTGCAGCACTTCAGAATGCCTGGAGAAAGGGACTGCTGACAGTAAGATCCATGATCCCTGTCAGGAGTCAGCTCTGGCAGGACAAGGAAAACACAAAACCAGTGGAGTTTCTGCACCTCATCTCTCCCTTTTCCAAGGATGGTTAATTTTATATGGTTTAAAGCAGGGAAACTGAACAAGAAACAGAAAGGTCGCTTAACAAAAACCTGACGGATTCAGTAAGGACTCAGTGCCACCCAGTGTCAGGCAGAGCTCTCATCCACCCAAGCTCGATTTCACGCAGTTTGTTTCATCTCACCAAAATACTGAATAGCCAATCACCTGCTCAAAGAGCACAGGGAGATAAGCCATAATTCCACAACACAGCACTTGCAAACAAAATGTCACTGAGGTCTCCCTGGGCAAAGAGCAACCCAAGTAGTGAGAAAATGACTTCTAGTGGTTTTCTTCATGAACAAAGCAATTAGTTTTTTCCATTGATCTAGCAGAATGAGCAAAACACCGAACTGTTAACTGGATCAATATCAGCACTGTTGAGGCTGCCAGCCATTTAGCAGCTGATAGCTGATTTGTACAGCTGCTTTTCATCCAGTAACTCTTCCAGAGTTTTAGGGGGGAATATAGCGAAATCCAACTTTTATAATATTTTCAGAGAATTGACAGAAGAATCAAGCCAGATCAAACATGGACATATCCTTTTTCTACACATAAAGCCAGGAGAGAGTGAACCACAGGAAAAAACATGCATTTTCAATGTTTTTAGAACTGGATGGTTCAGCTAATCTCCACCCAACGAGCCAAGGCAAAGAGAGAGGAGAAAATGTTTTACTACAGATCACCACTACAATGGCAAAGACTTACTTCCGTGGGAGAAGAGACACCTCGCAGTGGTATCTGCTCGTCTTCTCAAGCTTGGCCCCAGGGTTTTAGCTGTTCACACCTTCCTTGCCATTCAGGTCTCTCCACCTCACTTTCTATCTGAAATTCAGTAAGAAAATATTTTTTACAGCTGAATGCCCATCTGTCTGCAAAGATGCTTGTTTTGTACAATATAAGAGGCTTTCTCTCTTCTCTGATTATAATATTATTCACCCTGCACTTACCTGGCCACCATGCCCTGGTATTACATACTCATACTTTTCAGTGAGGACATGGATACGCTTAGATCAAGTTGCTTTACGAGAATAAAAGCAGCAGTTCTGTAATTCTCACTGTTTCTCAAGCCCAGTTGCAAATGTCCCCACTCCTCCCATGCAGGTAGAGACATAAAAGCTTTACAAGGACTTATGGATTTGATTAGGTAGATTAAATAGATACAGAGATGAAATTTGTAGTGATCTTCCTGAGAGGCTGAGCAGTGGATGGGAACAAGAACCTTCTTACCAATTTGAGGTCTAATCACTTTAGCCCCTCTGTGTTTTAGCGTTCCAGCTGGGAGACAGAGATGCTAGGGGGAAAACAGGCTATCCAAAACTGTTTTGAGGGTCTAATGAGTGTTCTGCCCAGTCTCCAGACATTTCTGAGGTCAGCTGTGGGTCATAGACTAGTAGGAGTCACAGCAAGGATTGGCCGTGGTGTGAAGGACCCACACGAGCTGCTACAAGCTGGAGAGCAGAAGCTTTCAAGGTCACATCTAGGCTGCTCGCTGCACTGCGAGGGATGGGTGCAGGCGTGGGAGCTATTCACCCCACTTACTGCTGGGACCGTCAGACCATGGGTCTCCAACAGTGAGATGTCAACCCCGTATTTACGCAGCCTATTATAAATAACTTATTTAAGCCGGTTAGCTCACTTGGTTAGAGCGTGGTGCTGATAACACCAAGGTCACGGTTCAATCCCCGTTGGGTCCCCATGTGTTGCCTGATCTAGTTGAGAGGCATCCCTGCCCATGACAGGGAGGTTGGATTAAATGATCTCTAAGGTCCCTTCCAGCCTAGGCCATTCTATGATTCTATGATTCTAAGTGCCAGAATAGCCTTTCTTCCCTCCACTCACCTCTTCAAAGAACACCACAACGCAAAACTAGCTGGACCTTAGTCCTTGGCTGAGTGTTGTGCCCTTCACCTTCACAGTAAAACCCCGAGTATGTGACAAAAGCAGCACTCATCACAACCACCTATTGCACAGCCTGGAAGCAAAGCGAATGAGTAATGGCACTCCCACACTCAGATGCATAATTGACCGTCGATTTATTCTGTACAAGAGGAATGAGCACACATCCCTCCCCCACAGCAGACCCTCTCAAAACAATCTTCCCCATAGGAGTGTCCTCAGTACAACCACAATTTGTTTCACAAATAAGCTTGTGTTGCAAAACAGAAATGCCTGCTAAGTCAGAAAGTCTATATAGTACCGGCTTCTCTCTGACACGGGCAAAAACCAGATTCCTGAGGGAAGAGGTAGGAAATATGGCAACTTTCAGTTACCTATTCCGTGATTATGCTACGCCAGTTGAGTTCCCTGGAACCAGTGCTTTAGTGACTGTCAGCTATAGGCAGCATCTGAACTATCTTATTTAGTAGCTCTCAGTGGACTTCTTTTCGCTGAGTTTGTCTAAACCTGGATAGGCTTTTGGCCTCCACAACATCCTGCAGCAATGAGTCATGATTCAGTTATGCATTGTGTGAACAAGTACTTCCTCTTGTTTATTTTAAAATAAATCTACTACTTGCTCTTTTCTCTGGGCATCCTTCAGTTCTCGTGTATAACAAAGAATGCCCTGTTGTTCCTCAGCCACCTTCTCCACACCATTTGTGACTGTAAACCTCTCTTTATTACCTTCCTTTAATAATTTCTCATGTCCTTCCCTTTAATTGCTATTCTGTCCCCCTGGTACCAGGAATCCTCAAACGCAATCCAGTATTTTCTGCAGTGCCAGAGAGGCAAAATAGTCTGATGTCACCTACAAATGCCAACAAGCTCGGAACTAGACAGTGACACATAGATTAGGCTGTTACACCGCAAGATACAAGCTTGCTTTCAGTGCTCATTATGGGCAGAATTAAGTTGAAGAGAGGATTTATTTGGCTCTGACAGTGCTCTCGTTTGAGGAGGCCACCTCACATTTTCCTGCCAAGAAGAATAAGATCTTGCCTGCTTTGTGAACTTTCAGGTTGGACTCCAGGTCAGACCTGGAAGCTATTCTAGTCCTCTGCTTTCTGAGGACCCTGTACAGATGCATGAACCAGTAATGACCCTTATGAAGTGGATCAATCACTTTATAACTCAAAAGTAAAACTATCCATAAAAAGATGAAAAAAATCCTCGAGTATATAACTTCATGATGGTGAAACGTGTGGGAAGTCAAGCCTCATCTACTTTTAAATGTATCAGCTCTCATACTCCATTTTGCTACAGTAAGTTTGGCCATAGCGAAACTGAGATCAACAAGGCTAATCATCTTCAGATTACTATTAATAATAATAATCATTATGGATTCACTGTGCATGGAAATGTGTCTCCTAGCTAAAACAAACCCAACTTGACTTCATTTTGTTCAGAAACAAATCCTTGGACAAATTAGTTCAAAGTACAGCTCAACAGAATTCAAAGTTGACGATTACTCCCCAGTTGTCAACAGGATGGCTCTGCTTGTCTTTGAGTTACATAAATGTAAGATTTTAGAAGTTTAAGGAGTGGAAATCACACAACCCTTTGGGCTGTAACTGGAGCATCCTTTGGCTCTAGAGTTTGCTAAAGCAACATAATGAACCTCAAATAACACCAGAAATAGTTTAGGGTTATAAAAAAATGGGCTAATTATCCAACATTGGATGAGAGTTTGTTCATTAGAACAAGCAAATGCTTGCCATGTTTGTTGGCATCTCATGACTGCTTAACAAGCTGTAACACTCCTCTTTCAAAAGTTTGACAATGCAATTTGGAATGAGTATGGGTCATGGGACTGACCCCATTGGTGTGGTGTAAGATAAGGTTATACCAATGGAATCTGACAGAAATGCAGAAAAAAATGTCTTCCCACTATGACCACTGCATATGTGCCCTTATGAGGCAGGTATTTTGACAAAGATGATATTTTTTTTCACTTATTAATGTGTCAGCCAGCCAGATGAAAACACAGGTACAAAAACATGAAAAAAAAAAAAAAGTAAATACTGGTAGCTGTAGATGAGTCCTTAAAATGGTGTCAGAGGTCAGGTAGCATAAAGTAATCTGTTAACCCTGATGGCCAGGGTCTGACAGACTCCAGACCTGAAGTTTCGTAAAGGAATTTATTCTGCAGAAGTGATAGATTAAGGTTACATTTTAGCAGCAAGGTTACAGAAGTGAGATAAGGAAACACAAGGGAATCTGTTACTCATCATAGGTTTATCTCACTGCACCACAGTGTTGCTACTCCTAATTTGCACCAGCACAAAGGTTCACTGAAGGAGTTCACCACTGCATGAATGGTTGTGTAAATGAAATAAGATGTGTTTCAACAGCTATGCAGACACTGAGCTCCTCTTCTGTCAGCTTGGGGATTCCCCACAGGGGAAGGTTGGGCACAAGGTCAGAAGAAATCTGTGGTGGCCAAACAGGTTTTCTGCTCCAAACAATGTGGGCTCTCATGGTAAAGAGCCACAAACTGACCTACGGCACAGCCTGGGCACAGCCCCAGTCCCAGAGCTCCATCCTGGTCTCCCAGGAGCTATCACCATACCACAGCTGGAACATGCTGGTGGTTTTTGCCTGGGCTGGCAAGCCACTGACAAAATCCTCACTCGAGGGCTGTTCCTGGCACCTGCAGCCAGTGGCACCTAATGACCCTGTTCATGATGGAGTGGGTGCTTGGGTAAGGGTGGGATTTCCCCTGTGTCTTCCTGGAAGGGACTAAGTGAATTCAGATGCTGTAGCGATAGGGCAGCTAGAGATTCTCAGCAAAAATACAAAATTACATGAAAACACCATGTCTTGCTTCACTCAGTGGCAGAGTGACAGAAAGCACAGAGCTTTCAGGACAGAAAGCAGAGCTCAGAGGGTTTCTTCTATAAGACGGTGAGACTGTCCCCATTGATTTCTGCACTTTTTGCTCTCCAGCCTTCTCAATTTTTCTGAGCCTTTCTATGCACTATTAGCTTGTGACTCTGAGCAGAGGGGGAAGAATGTCTTAGATTTCTCAAAAAGCAGGAACAGACTATGCCCAGTACTGGCAACTGAGCACATTGACCCTGCTCCTGCTCCTGGTGAAGCTGGAGCAGACTTCAGGCTCATAAAATAAGACATACCCAACAAAAGCAAGGATCACTGAAATAGCCTCTACTCTGGACTGAATTAGAAGTGGCAGAGATACAAATTACATCTCCACAGCTTGAGCTGTGAAGCTGGCTATGAGAAATCTGCAATGGACTTACACCTCCTACTTTTTGACGATGGAAAAAGATGCCATGTTGGTGTTACGCTTGCCAAAAAGAGATCACTTATTTCCCTGCTCTGACAAACTGCTGCCAGCAGGGTCTTTTGCTGGTTTTGCATGTTGGTTTTGGTAGGGGTTTTTTGCCCCTGGTTTCTTTGGTGGAGAAAATAATTTTTCTTCTTTCTGAGTTTGGAAGTTTCTGGCCTTTGACCCCCATCTGGACACGGAGCAGTTCAGGGTCAGCTCCTGGGTGAGGAAGGGTTGGGATATCAGATGAATGGCTCTGGAGAGTATCATTGCAAACATTTTTGAAGGACACTGAAAAATTGTTCCTGCTATGTCCGGTATGGAGCCATCTCAGACAATGAAGATGAGCTTTCCTGCTAGAGATGGGGGTATGTCAGGGAGCTGTCAGATACCTCTGCTCTACAGCTGCAAGACCTTGTACTCTTAGAGAAGAAAAAAAGGCCTTTCTCTTTATTCTTCCCTTCTGCTGTCCTTAGTTTTCTCTCCTTGTTTGCCAAGACTATTGTTAGAGAGAGGACAAAGAGGGTGTGCTGGGTTTGGCTGTGATTTTCTCCATAGTAGCTTGTATGCTTGCTGCTTGAGAAAGTCAAATGATAGAAGGAAAAGCAGCAGGTCCTCTCACCTCTCCCTGCTCTCCTACAGCCCTTCCAGCTCCTTTGGGAATTCCCAACATCTCCATCTAACTGCTGGAGGAAGGTCCCCCTGGCAGCACTGTGGGGTGAGACAAAGCACCTGATGCCTCCAGCACACTGGGCCTGAGTAGCTGCGCATGAAGGAGGCTTGTAGGGGCTTATTTTTAAGTGTTTTCTGGGACCTTCACTGCTCTCACCTAAATAAAGCAAATCCTGGCTGAAAGCCCTGCTCCACATGGGAGCTATGACTCCGTGCTAGATGGAATGGAAAAGTTTCCATCAGTCTATACTAAGAGTATTTTCTTTGCTTGTGAAAAGTCAACGAACCATGCAATCATGTTGATGGTGCTGTGAGAAACAAGCTTTGACAAACTGCTCCTGAACAGTCAGCACAGGTTGCTGTTCAGCTGAAAAGCAGCCCAGTAGGGTTTTTGGACCCACTCAAGCACACAGACCCATCTGTAGTGTTGACGGTAGCATGGAGGGGTGGTAGGATGATGAACAAGCAGAGGCGCTATAGGAGGGATGCTTTGCTTTGTGGTGACACTCAGGGAGCATCTCCCAGGGAAGCATGGGTTCCCTCCCAGTGGCAGCTATACCCAAATCACCATGGGGTTGCATTGGCCAGGACTTAGATGCGTTCTAGGTGCTCTGGGTATTACCAACAGTGCTGCCTGAATACTTGCTGTAGTTGGCAGCTGTGACTGACAGCCTCACAGCAGGATTCCACAGAACCACATGTGGTGAGGAGCTCTCTGTAGATGCATCAGCAGCAGAAGCATTAAGCACTTACTTTTTTTCACACCTCCTTACCTAAACTGGCAATATCGGAGCGATGGAGGGTTGCAAAGCTCACTGCTGGGGCTGAGGTTTGTGGGGGACACCAGGGCATGGATGTGTCAGAGGGACTTGTTACACCCCCCAGAGAGGACCTGCATCCAGGCCAGGCCAAGGAGAAGCAGGAGGCTGCTGCACCTCCAGCCAGCTCTGCGCAGACAAGCTGGCCCCAGCAAGCAGCTCCAGTGCTACCTACACAAATTGTGGTGCCTTCCCACAAGATCAGAAACAATCCCTTCAGTCTTACACCGTTATCATGTTTGCTTGCTTAGCCTTTATATGTCCCAGAGACAGTGCAGAGACGTGTTTTTTCTGTTATGGCCATGCTCATGTACATCTGAGTAAGCTGACATTGTCCCAGCCTGAGCTTTCACCACTCTAATGGCTTCAGGTTTAATCATAAAGCACTGTTATAAATAATGAATTGTGAGAGACGACGCCTTCCAGTAAATCCTGCTGTGTCTGGTTATGTTTGGATCACCGCATTATGCTACAGTCAGCCGCTCAGAAGCTATTAATGTGGGGAGGCACGGAGTGGGTGATGGGGAAAGGGAGAGAGATGTTAATCTGCTTTGTTGGGTGATGGCTAAGGGGCAGTGCTGGGGTGACTAGGCTGATGCTCGGAGTGGCCTGACTCTGCTCCATGACAAACTATGGGCAAAAGCAAGGCTAAGTCCGGTAGGAGCTGGATCAGACAGTTGTGTGCTTGATTCATGATGTAAAGGGGGTTTAAATTGCTAACGGGCTCACCCAGGAACTCTGGAGTAGGGGTTGTTTGACTGTCAGGTAAGGGACAGATTAGCAACCGGGGAAGGAGGGAAATGGCAAGGAATTTCTGACAGGGTTCAAATGGATTTCAGTGGGGTCAGCTAACCCTACAGTGAAATGTCCTTATTGCTTGTATAGCTGCAACACACCAGTCCTTAGGACCAGAGTACACAGGATCAGCAGTAAGAGTTTGTTCTTGCTAGGAAATGCCTTATATTTCACTGACTTTTCTCTGAAAACAATGTCATGGTTAGACAAGACTTGAATCAAATTAAACACAACTCAGAAAATACAGATGGAACCTACGTGGTCTCCTTTGAGCAGTATCCCGAGTTTTGATGGATTTAACCTCAAAACTCCCTTGCAACGTACATGCTCTTACAGTTCCCAGAGAACACTACTGAAGACCTGAAGCACAAGGAGCTCAGGCACTGCCCAGCTCAGCTTTGCAAGACCTACATGATGCTGGCGACCAAGAGTGGACTCATCTGTGTGACAGACCGTGAATGAGCACAGCATTGCAGGCTACGGGATCAGAAGCTGTGTAACTGGGTTGTAGCACTAGTGTACCCGAGGGGAGCATCTCCCAACAAAGGTGGGCTGTGCAGCCTGGGCCATAGGAAATATGTCTCAGGGGTCCCTGCTTCTCTGTGCAGTATGTGCTGTGCTGTATCATGGTATCAGCCAGCCAGGCTCACTCACATCTCACTGCACACAAACACCCTGAATCTCCTCGTCAAAATCATCTCGGTGCAGGTTCCCACCTCCAAAGGTTTGCTTTTATAACAACCCCGCACAGCTAGCCATGGATAATTAATGCCGATGGAAACAAAAGACTTCACAAGCCTACCCAGAAATGGACTGACTGGAAAGTCGTGCAGCTCACCAACCTGTTTTAATGAAAGTAAATGACTCTAATGAAATATCATGCTGTGAACAACCGTGCTGGTTCCAGAGTGATTCAGCACAATTCCCAGGGCTCTCTCTGCCCTGCATGGCCGATGGCAGCATCTCCCCCACCAGCCACATGGCCTTGCCTCTGGCTGGAGCTTCAGTTCACAGACGCTTTGTTTCTGGGATGTGTATCCTCGGCCGGGGCATCCTGCTGCTCAGCCACTGCCACCAATGGGTCACTGACCAGGCTGGGACTGGAGCAACAGGTCGTGCTCCAGACATGCAAAGCAAGGAACATCTGGCGTTCCCTGATTTTGACACAAGCCACTCTCAGGAATCTTATGTGTTACAGGAATCTGGATGGCAAATTTTGGTAAGAACCCAAAATATTGTCAGTGAGTAGCACTTTGAAAATGAGAGATTACTTTTCAAAGAGCACGAGAGCTCTGACTTGTATAGCACTCAACTCTTAAGCAAAACTTGATTTAGTTTTGATGGAGAATGAAACATTTCCTATTGCTTCAAGATCATTCACATTTTTTCACTCATTTAAGTTTTATGCAGTTGTTTCTCCTTTTCTGCTTTTCCATCCTGAATCCTCCTATATGGCAATAATGGAACTTGGAGAAAAGGAGTTAAAAGTAAAGAAAACCATCTCCCTTCTTTTAAATCACATAGAGCCAAAACGAGAAACATGGGTTCACAGTAGATTGGAAAAATTCCATCAAGTGTGTGGGAGGTAAGAGAAACATACATTGTTCTAATCATCTTCTGACTAAGGACTGCTCCCATTTCCACCAGCTTCCAGTTCCTGAAGCCCTTGCTGAGCAGGCAGTGCCCATACCTGATGAGGGCTGCTGCAGAACTCTGGTTTATGCTGCTGCCTGCAGCATTTCAGCCTCCAGTTGAGACAGAGAGTGCTTCAGACCCCAGTATTTAAACTTTCAATTGGCTGCTCTGTTGCAGAGACACACCGTGCAAATCTTCCCTTCTTAATGTGAATTCTTGGCCTGGCTCTGAAATATTGGGTGGTTATGGCAAAGAAAGAGTCTGTAATGGATGATCAATTTAAGATGGTAAATAGGCTATCAAGGCTTGTTCCAGGAAATACTTATTTTCCTGAGTCATTTTTATGTGAGAACATGAGGACACTAAGTAGCAAAAGCTAACAAGTGTATTCACTTGGAATTAATAACATCTGAGTGAGATACACAGGCTTCCCATCAGCTGGCAGCAGCACAGAGATGTCCTGGAACACAGATTTTACAAATAGATGAAGAATAAAAAATGCAAGAGATGTAACTACTGCAGTAAATCAGAGACAGCACTTACCTGTCAGGCTGGTCATCTCCTTCCAGTTCACTGAGGTACACTCCTGCTTGGGATGGCATTTTAGTCTCAGGTTAAACCATTCTGGGGTCAGAGAAGCTAGAGTCTCAGCTGGTTCACATCCACAATATCCCTTTCACCACTCAAAGCCAGGGGAGTTAAAGCATTTACACCTGTGGAGTCTTCCTCAGGAGATTTGCTCTATGATCTTACGGAGGGCAGAGAGTTGAGAAAGTGATGGGCAACAGCAGAGTTTCTGACCTCCTGTCCTTACTCTGAAAGCTACACATAGTTTAGGAAAAACTAAACATTAATTTTGTTTCTCTTTTTCAATGTATTTTTCTTCATTTTGCCCAGGACCAAGCAAATAGGGAGCCTCAATGGGCCTCTGATCTTCCTCACATCCCAGGGATGCCTGTAGTTTCCCTCATCCCTCAGTTTCATGGGACTCAGCCCTTTCCTTAGGGCACAGCCTATCTCGTGGATGTTCTTCCTAGCCAGCCCCTCAGCCCCCGGAAAACAGGCTCCCTCTATTGGTTTTAACTGTGTTTCCTGGTTTATCTTGGGTGAGAATTTACCTCTCTGGCTTCTATGGGAGCTGTGTGGCCCCTGAGTTATGCCTTAGAGCTCCTGGACCTCTCTGGTCTCGCTATAGATTTGCTTAGGGTGGGCAAGCTGGCAACATCGCTTCTGTCACAGGCTTTGGTTAAATCCTGAAAGAGACCTAAACCAGTTCCTAATATCCCTCCCATCCTTGTTCTTTCTGATTTCCATATTATTTCTTTTTCCTCTTAGCTGGAACTTGGTCTGCTGAGCCTGAGATCAAAGCAGCATCTAACAGCAATGATGGGAGTAGGACAGCACTGCTACTGGTTCACTTGGTCAATGATAAAATCATTCTTGGACCAAAGGCTCTGCAGAGCCCATTAATCCGGGGATGAGCTGCCCCAGGGAGAGTTGCCCCAGGGCTGCAAACTGGGTAATGTTGAAATTGTGGGTAGCCTCGGCTGCAGTGACCAGGACATGGCGAAGTTTGAGATCCTAAGGGCAACTAAGAGAGGGAAGCTCAACAAGCTTGAAACCCTTGATTTCAGAAGAGCTGACTTTCACCTCTTCAGGAACCTCCTTGCTAGTGTGCCATGGGATAAAGCCCTGGAGGGACTGGGAGCCCAAGAAAGCTGGTTGACTTTCAAGGATCATCTCCTCCAAGCTCAAAGGCATTGCATCCCTAAAAGGAAGAAAGCAGGCAAAAACACCGGGAGACCTGTATGGATAAACAGAGAACTCCTGGTGAAAATCAAATACAAAAGGGGAACACACAAAGCGTGGAAGCAGGGACTGGTAACCTGGCATGACTACAAGGAAGTTGCTCGTGCAATCAGAGACCAGGTTAGAAAAGTTAAGGCCCTGACAGAGTCAAATCTGGCCAGAGATATTAGAAATAACAAAGAAGGATTTTACAGGTATGTAAGAGAAAAAAGAAAAATGAGAGAGAATGCGAGGCCTCTCCAGAACGATACCGGTGACCTGGTTACCAAGGACGTGGAGAAGGCTGAAGTATTCAACAACTTCTTTGCCTCAGTCTTCACTGGCAACCACTCGAACTACACCACCCATATCACAGAGGATGTTGGCTGGGTCTGGGAGAATGAAGAACCACCCAGGGCAGGAGCATATCAGGTCTGGGAACACCTAGAGAACCTGAAGGTGCACAAGTCCATGGGACCTGATAAGATACATCCACGGGTCCTGAGGGAACTGGCGGCTGAAGTTGCTAGGCCACTAGCCATCATATCTGAGAGGTCCTGGCAGTCTGATGAGGTTCCCGCAGATTGGAAAAGGGGGAACATAACCCCCATCTTTAAAAAAGGAACCAAAGACAACGCGGGGAACTACAGACCAGTCCGCCTTACCTCTGCGCCAGGTAAAATCATGGAACAGATTCTCCCGGTAGCTGTACTAAGGCACATAAAAACTAATCAAGTGGTTGGTGACAGCCAGCATGGCTTCACTAGGGGCAAGTCATGCCTGACTAATTTAGTGGCCTTCTATGACAAAGCTACTGCGCTGGTTGACACGGGAAAAGCAACGAATGTCATTTTCCTGGACTTGTGCAAGGCATTTGACACTGTCCCACATGACATCCTTGTCTCCAAAATGGAGAGACAGGGATTTGACAGATGGACCACTTGGTGGATGAAGAACTGGCTGGATGGTCGCACTCAAAGAGTTGTGGTCAGTGGCTCAAAGTCCACAGGGAGACCAGTGACAAGTGGTGTTCCTCAGGGGCCTGTACTGGGTCCAGTGCTGTTCAACATCTTTGTCAGCGACATGGACGACGGCATTGAGTGCACCCTCGGTAAGCCTGCCGCCGACACCAAGCTGTGTGGTGCCGTGGACTCACTTGAGGGAAGAGATGCCATCCAGAGGGACCTTGATAGGCTTGAGAAATGAGCCAGTGCAAACTGCATGAGCTTCAACAAGTCAAAATGCAAGGTCCTTCACCCGGGTCGGGCCAATCCTAGGCACAAATACAAACTGGGCACAGAGTGGGTTGACAGTAGCCCTGAGGAGAAGGATTTGGGGTGTTGAAAGACGAGAAGCTCAACATGAGCCAGCAGTGCACTCATGCAGCCCAGAAGGCCAACCGCATCCTGGGATGTATTAAGAGAAACGTAGCCAGCAGGTCAGGAGAGGTGATTCTCCCCCTTTACTTTGCTCTTGTGAGACCCCACCTCGGACCAACTGCGTCCAGTTCTGGTGTCCCCACCATAAGAGGGACATAGAACTGTAAGAGCGTGTTCAGAGAAGGGCCACAAAGATGATCCAGGGGCTGGAGCACCTCTGCTATGAGGACAGGCTGAGGGAGTTGGGATTGTTCAGTCTTGAAAAGAGAAGACTTCAGGGGGACCTAACAGCTGCCTTCCGATACCTGAAGGGATCCTACAGGAAGGCTGGGGAGGGACTTTTTACAAGAGTGTCGACTGATAGGACAAGGGGAAATGGGTTTAAGTTGAAGGAGAATAGATTTAGATTAGATCTTAGGAAGAAATTCTTCAGTACGAGGGTGGCAAGACTTTGGAATAAATTGCCCAGGGAGCTTGTGGTTGCCCCCTCCCTGGAGGTGTTCAAGGCCAAGTTGGACAGGGCCTTGGGTAGCCTGATCTAGTTGAGAGGCGCCCCTGCCCATGACAGGGAGGTTGGATTAGATGACCTCTAAGGTCCCTTCCAGCCTAGGCCGTTCTATGATTCTATGATCATCAATAATCTACATGTCAGGAAGATCAGTTACTGTTACAGTCCAGGCCTTTACCTCTTATTTTTCTGTTTCTTTTTTATATTCTCATTTATTCTTTTAAATTCTTCCTTTTACAACCTTCTTTTCTTTATAAACACACATTTTTAATGCTTTTTGGATCACATTGTAATTTAGGTACATATTTCTGCTTTCTGAAGGTCTGTGCACAGTCTAATGCTATGGAGTTAGGGGCTTATTAGCAGCAAATTAAGCAAAGATTAACTCTTTGCCTACACGTTCCTTGCAGAAAACTGGATCTGCTTATCTGTTTGGTATGATGATCTGGCAAAAAAAAAGTACCGTGACCTCTTGATTTGTCTGGCTGTATGGCTAAGCAGCAGCTGTAGCAAAATGGCCAGGAAGGATCATGGGAGGTGCCCCAGTAGCAAAAGGGTTTTAAGTGAGAACATGGGTTTGGAAAATTGAAGCCTCAAGTGGTCTGAACAGAGTTCGTCACTTCAAAGGTTGGGTTTTTTTAACAGTTAGAGAGGTGACTAAATGTGTATAAGCCTTCCATGACAACGTCTTGCTTGATTGATTGCCAAAGATGAATAATAATTATGCCACAATAATAATTAGTATGTATTACTTAATGGGGTTTTTTTTTTGGAGGTGGATAGTGGCTAGAAGTTTGCAGGGGAGAAGCAGAGAGAAGAGTGTTTGGAAAAACAAGTTACAGTTCTCAAACACACAGCTTAGCTTATGCTGTCAGAAAGATTCCAAAGCATCCAACCAACCCTGGGGCCTGTGCATGGAGCTGGACTCAGAGGACTGAGCTGCAGTACCTGGTATTAACCTTTGGTTGCCTTCTGGCCCAGTCAGCTCCTGACTCAGTTTCCCCATTTGTAAAACAGTGATAATTACATGTTTACTCCCTTTGTGAAATGCTTTGAAGCCTACTCATAATAAATGTTACCTGCAGGGCTGGTAATGGCTATTATAATGAAATTATGATCGAATTATATACACATAATTTGTATATACATCATAATTAAATTATAATTAAAACTGCTATTAATATTTAATTTTTTCATGGCTTGAAACAACTTACACAACAGCTCCCAATAACTCAGAGGATCAGAAATTCATTCAGAATAGAGCAAAACAACCATTAATTTCAAGCTGGAGATTTAGAGTAAGCAAACAAACAAAGGAAAGCCTAAATTAAATGAAAGTTTCAAGGGATTCCAGGATTGTTAGTATTCTACTGAGCATTTAAATTATTTAAGCAGAGAGGTGGTTTTTAATGTGGTTTTGTCAAACATATAAAAGTAAGAGTAACTGAGTTCAGTCCTCTGCATCAAAAGCGAAGATCCCGATCTGGTTTTGTCCATATTTTTGGTCTAAGCTCAGCATCCCTAATTCATAATTCAGACAGATGTGTTGACTTTTTTAAACTGGCAAGAGGTTTTATTAGTCCTCAATTTAAGTGGCAGTTGGCTGCCAGTCAGAGGGAACTTTACTCCTTCCTGCTGGTTTGCAGTATAACAATAATTCAAGCTCTGCATTAATTTGAAAGCTCTCTCCTAAAACTCTAACTTCCAGTAGTTTTTCAATTTAATACAAAAAAATTTAAATGTAAGTTAGGTTGATTTATGTATGACTCAATTTCCCCAGGAGCATGATCTCCAAAACAGAAAAAGAAAAACATCAATATAGTGCAACCAATGTCAGATGCAGAACAGAGTTCTCTAACTGAAGATGGAGTGAATTGCATTTCCAGTCGACCAACACATCGGTCACCTTTGTATCAGAGGCTCTACAACTTTTAAGGAGGTTTTCTTTGTAATGAGGCACTGGACGCATTACAGAATTAGGGTTAGAGCCATAAATATATTTAGCTGCTTAATGCCTGATTCCCATTACTTTCAGTAAGTGCAAAAATACCGCTGTGGGGTATTTAGCTGTTGCATTTAGCTGTGATGGCTTTACATGTTAGAGCAACAGGGAACAAAATGCAATCTTTTGCTTAAAGTGTTCAGCTCCCCTTTTGTTGCATTGCTTTGGCAAATTCACCAAAACCTACCCTCAGCAGACCCCTCCAGTGGTCTCCCTTCAGAGCCCTGGGCTCCCCAGCTCTCAACCAAACTTGTGAAGGGCAGGGATGAAGACCCCACGGCCGGTACATAACAGATGGTGGGACTCCCAAGGTCACCATCTAAACATCCCTTCAGCAGCAGGGCTTCTTCATCCTCCCTAGCCAGACTGTACCAAGATGTTCCTCCAGCCTGCAAGCCTGGGATTCATGCAGAAATTTGTGCAGAAATGGGAGGAGGATGACCATATTCTGGTCTTGCTGTAACACAGGTCTGTAGTTTGTACCACAGACCCGCCAGTGCCCAAGGCTGAGCCCTTCCCATCTGTTGGATGTTACCTAAAGCCTTTTCCAACAGCAGACAGCAGGGAGAGCTCAGCTGGACTTGGCTGCAGCTCTCTGGAGCTATTTGTAACACTTGGCATGTTTAAAAAGATGCCCTTGGCTCGTCTGCCTTCAAAAGCATTTTGCGTACAAGTGGTGCTGTGAATTCACACCCATTCTCCTGAGTTCTTGACGATGGCAACACAGTTCTCACAGCGCAGCCCAAGCGTTGCTCCTGCTTCAGGAGGAACTCTTGACATGTTTATCTCTTTGTGCTGAGACAGCTATCAACACGGTTCTGCTCTACGGCTAAACGATTAGATGTATTACTGTTTTGTGGAAGCTACTCCTGGCGCACACTTCTAGCTCACTATCTGGAGGAAAACTAAGGCTTTATTTAGGTTATCTGCCGCAAGGAGATAAAGTGCTCCCTGCACTTCTTGCTTAGGCATGAAAGCTTTGCCACCGTCTGTGGTTTATGACTACTGTGCTGTAGCTGACGATATATTAGAATCCCAAATCAAAACTGGAACTCTCCTTTGCTGGATGCTGCAGAGGAGACGGGCTCTGCTACCCAGTTCCAACATATCTAAATAAGCAAGTAAGTCATCAGGAGAAAGGCGGGATTGCACAGGCTGGGCCCTACTGCAGAGGTCCTTAGCACATCCTGACCTGACTCAGGGGGAATTAGGAACCTGGGTATTCGGGAGGAAGCTTAGTCTAAGGGACTTGCTGAAAGTCACACAGGGAACCCAGGTTACAGTTAGGAACTGAAAGAAAATCCCAAATTCTTGGTCAGTGCTTGGATCACAAGGAAATTACCTGATAATGTTCTTTATTGTGCTTTTAAAACAATTGCACAGTTGTCCAAGAAAGACAGGCAAAAGTCTTGGTCTGGTATAACTCAACTCCTGCCATTTCTGTTCTGTGAGAATCTACCTCATTTAGGATCTCATTACTTCCTGCTTTCTTTTATCTCTGTGAGTATCTTGACAGCCTGAGTAAATGCTTCCAAGCTGTCGTTTCTAGAAATATAGGTAATTACTTTTGTCTTGAGCTGCTTTTGTCAGCAACAGGTGTTCAGGTGGGAAAGATGTCAATGGGAGAGAAGGCAAGGAGATTCCTGAGAGACCTGAAGGGCCTCTAGGTTAAGAGAGGAGTTTTTGAATAAGAAGCAAAGAAGACTTTCTCCCTAGGGAAAGAGTGTGAGCAGACAGGAGACACACTGCAGCAAGAGCCTGGGTAACAACAGTTGATAAATGTGGTTCCTTCCATTGAATCATCGTTTATTTTGCTGAAATCCAGTCAGTAGGAAACAGCACCTTGAATGTGAGTTTCTCCGTCTCCTGTATAACCCCAAGTGAGCTCTTCACAGTGCCACTATGTTAGCCAAGATTAATGCTTTCAAGGCTCATGGGTACATCAGGGACAGCTTTAAAATGGAGAGAAGTTTTGCAAGAACTAGGAGAAATCAAGATTTAGCATGTGAGATAAAGGTGGAAGCTGCTTTAATTATAGATTCAGGGCACATTGCATTAAGGATTACTCAATAATGAGATGACCACTCAGTCCCCACATAACCTCATTAAGGACTGATAGGCTTGTCTTTTGAACATTTTCTCATCACTGTGCCAGATCTTAAATGGTTTTTTCCCGGTAATGCAGCTGTACCTATTCAGCAGATGTAGCTTTTTTTAGGTTATTGAAGATTCATAAAAAAATAAATCTGCAATGCTTCAAAGCTGGAATCTTTAAATGCTGACTGCTTAGCTTCTCAGAGGACCTCTGGAGCAGCTTCTGGATTCTAAAGGTTAAAGTCTGCAACCAAATTCCATTATGTTTTTAGCAACATCATCTGAGCCTGGCTGGCTCAGTTACCAGCCTGATGAGTGCTGCGCTGGCAGCCCTGCATGGTCGAAGGTTTGGATCATGCCTCACGTCTGCATTTCAGATTGCAATTGCTTTCCCTGGATCTCCCAATATCTACAGAATCTTTCTTGGTGGTTGTGAAAGGACCACCAAAGAAAGGTCACCAATCCACCAGGATGCTCCAAGGGCATGGAGTAACTGTTGGAGACCCACCACCAAACAATACCTGAGTGTTTTTGGCAAACTCTCAATCATCTTGAAATGAGCTTAGCTGCTTTGCTATAGGAGAAAAAAAGGTTTGTGCATCTAAGACACTATCTGGAATCAATGCCATCTTTCCCATAGATTACTCCTGTGACTTCAGACAAGTAACTTATCTTTTCCTTGCCTCTTTCACATATAAAATAACAAAATTTGCCTATGATTTGTCTCCATCACAAGTTGGAGTTGGTCAAGAGCTTCTCAACTGGAGTCAATGGATTTGCAAGAATGTAAACAGAGGTGTAATAAACAGAGATTGTTTACAAGCCTACTTAAAGTTAAGGCGTCCCTGGCTGTCTTGACACCTCACTGCACGATGTGTATATAATACTGGGCACACTATGTTGTGGTCTCAGCTGGAGTCATTAGCTGAACCTATCCTATAATTAGTACAAATGGCCGTGTTCACTGTTGTTTAAATATGACATGCAAAACTTCTAACAGCAGAGAGTGTTTCAACTGACAGTATGAAAACAGTCTCAGAACAATACTCTGATTTCTACTTGAAAAATCTGTGCCTTTCACTGATCTGGTGGAAAGAAAACAGCCCTCCCCCTTGACTCTCAGTCTAGAGAACGAAGGGGAAAAAAACATTTATACATCTTTGCATTCCTGCCAAAGTGGTTATCAAAGTCTTCAACATTTACAGCGTTTTGAAGTGAATCTCCAACCTACTTCTCATCTGAGCATTTATTTTTTCACCATAATCTGCTTTTAGAAGGGCTTTCAACTGCATCAGACTTTTCCATTAAAATGTTGTCTGGATGATTGGAAAATAGAATAGCCAGTCCTCATTGCTTAGTTTCCATAGTGAATGTCTGGAGCAAAGGTCTGCGGGATTATTCAATTACTGCAATAATGGCCTTTAACCTGGTAAAAACAATCCAAAAGACAGAATCCATCTATTGGATTATTTTTAACATTAATCACATTCTATTTAGAAATCGCAGTAGAACAGCCAGGGTGGAAGACAGACTGTAAACTATTTGTGTGCACTTTATTGAAGTGGCTTAGATTTTCATGTACATAGTTACACAAATTATGTCTTTAGGGTTTTTTTTCCCCCCCTCACATGTATATACTTTGCTAAATACGCATCAGACTGCAAAGCCTCCTCTCCCAGCAGCACAGTACCAGCATTAAATACAATGGCTGGTGTGATCCGAGCCCTCTGTGTAGATATTAAATTGCAGATAAACAAATGTTCTTATTACTGAAACTGCGGAAGCAAGGGAAAGCAGCAACACCTTTCGCTTGCGGCTGAACTGTTTGTTTCCATGGATTAAATGACAAGCGAACAGGCTCAAACAACTGTCTCCTCCTTAACTTTGCCCCGTGACCACGTGTCACAGCCTTCCCCATGACACTGATTCTTGCAAGACACGACTTTGGAAAAGAGTGAATCCCTGCTCAGAAAGGGCTTGTCCCTGGACAAACTCCAAGGAGGGATTCCTGGGATCACCAACACATGCATCATCTCGACGTGCTCCCCTAACGTCCCCCAAACTGCAGCTGGGGACAGGCAGTGCTGCAGCAGAGCCGTGCCACCGCCCCCCACCCACAGTGCTTACTGACCCACCGCCCGGTTCCTACCAGGGATGGAGGAGAGGCAGAGGGCTGGCTGAGGACATCTAGGGGGGCTGTACACCACAATAAGGTTTTAAGTTCAAGTACCAGCTGAAAAGCACTTGCTCTTTTAGCAAATTTATATAGGATCAGCTGCCCTCGCTGAAATTTCTGGAGGTTTTTGTTGGCATGAAGCTACACCCTTAGCAAGGACGCACTAAGGACACTGGCAAAACAAGTAAATGTCTGAAAAAGGAATTCACACAGTGGTAATGCTGGCAACACCCAGCTTCCCACCCAGCTGTTTCAGAAACTACAAAACATCTGCTTGGAAGCCTGGTGACTGTAAGGAAGATGTACACCTGATCAGGAGCACAGTGGCCTGCTTTAAACTCCTTCATCCCACTGTGGGGAGAAGTAGATTTATGCTTTGGCATGGGAGGCAGTGGTACAATGAGCAGCAAACTCTCCGCACAAGCCCCACAGAGGAAACCACCACCCAGCTGCTCACGGCAGGTTCGCTGGATGTGTGACAGACTTGCTCAGTACATCTTGCAGGTGATACAACCATGCAGCAGCGTGTCGATTACTGTAAAGGGAGCGGTCCCACTGGGCTGATTGAGACGAAAGAATGGGACCATCCTTCCCTCCGGTGAGACATCCTGTGTGCCACATCTGCTCATCCAGCAAACTCCCTTGGTCAAATGCCAGCTGCGCGTGCTGCTCTCGCACCCCCGTGACTACCAAGACCCTGCATGTTCTTTAAGTGGGTGTTTCTCTTGTGTTGTCTCATGACAACGTACTCAATTCCAGAGAAAACCTCCACGTCAGGAGTGTATTTGAGGGAGATGTGTTTGCTCTCAGGCACAGTAAAACAACACTGCCCTGAAGCTCCTGAAATATTAGTGGGACAAATCCTGCAAAATACCCACTACAGAGCAATTGTTACACTGTGATGTTGTGAGAGTGTGGCTGTGCCCTGATACTGGAGCCAAGTAGAGTCCAAAGGGACTTTAAATGTTCAGTCTGTCCCGGCTTTACCCCTGGGCTGGATGACTTTCAGTTTCAGCCCTTATTTTTGATGATGCTCTGATAAAACTTGAGAGAATGAGGAAAAAACATGACTTTTTTTTTTCTCCTGAATGAAAATGAGTAATTTCTTAACTGAGGCATATCCAACAAATCATTAGTGCTCACTCTGACATTCATGATATACGACACCCCGTGACAGGCCAGTTATAAACGGCCCAGCAGAATAATCTGGTTTTTGCAGGGTGAAATCAGAAATAATTCAGTCAGAACGGGTGACAGGGAAAATCAGATGTTAGAAACATGCTAGATGACAGAGAGCTGAGCTGCTACCTCAAGGAGCGGGATGAATGCAAAGGGGCTCCTAAAAGTCCATTTCTTTCCTGAGAGCCCTCCAGGTCCGTTCCACCCCACCAGCAGCTTCATTGACGCCTCCTGCTTGGCAGGAATATGTGTGTGTGTGTGCATGTCTCTCTGTCTGTGGCGCATAACACAGCCTCTGATGGCATTGCCCCGGTTTATCAGTTATTCTCACCACTGATAAGGCTCGGCACTGAGAGCGGGAAGAGTGCTGGTGCTGCTCAGCAGCATCCCTCCAGAGAGCAGCAGGCTACAAGAGGACTTTTGTGAACTGAGGTTTTGCAGTATCAGTGACTATGGCTGGCGGGGAATGAACAGAGACCCCCCACGCAGGTGGCTGTGGCTGCGAGGAGCATCACAGGCATCAGTTGCTGCCCTGGGAGCTCGTGGTGCATAGGGAGCACGAGAGCAAGGTGCAGACCAGTGCGGGACAGTCTCAAGAAGGTGATGGGGGAAGTTTCACGATTCTAGGGGATACATGCACAGAGCATGGCTTTGCAAAAGGTGTTTGTGCTTTATACCCTCAAAATGTAATGAGGTGGAAGAAGCAAAGCAAATAAATCTGAATCCTGCTCTGGCAGGGGGGCTGGACTAGATGATCTTTTGAAGTCCCTTCCAACCCCTAACATTCTGTGATTCTGTGAAAGCACTGCAGGGACAAATTCCAGGGGAGAAGGGATGAAAGTGAGCCTGCAACACTGCATCCATACCTGAAGAAATGTCCCAGAGGCTTATGTGGGGGAAGGAGTGAGGAAAACAGCTGGTACACTGCATCAGCAGCAGCTGGGACAGAGTCCTGCCAGATCCCAGCTGGGCATCCCTGAGATGAGCCCCTTGCTCAGATGGGGATGGTCTTCAAAAACCTGCCTCTGTACCAGGGTTGTGGTGGTTGGTGCAAAGCAGGGCTATGCCCCAGCCCATAGGGTGGAGGCAACTCTTGCAAATTGGGGTCTTCCAGCCTCCCCAAAAACGGGCCCCATGACAGCAGCCACATATCCTCCCTCCAGTAGGTTGCTGGAAGAAATTGTCCAGAGAAGTTGTGGATGCCCCCTCCCTGGAAGTGTTCAAGGCCAGATTGCATGGGGCCTTGAGTAGCCTGATCTAGTTGAGAGGTGCTCCTACCCATGACAGGGAGGTTGGATTAGATGATCTCTAAGGTCCCTTCCAGCCTGGGACATTCTATGATTCTCTGATTCTATGATTCTACGGCAATCTGTTGTTGACGAGCAGGAGCTGTGCAGGTAGGGAGCATGCTGTTACATGGGTGCAGCTGTGATTCAAGCAGAGTAAATGGGGCTGCGCATAGCCCAGCAATCTGGAATAAAACCTTTTGTTGCCTCTGTGGCTGTGAGGGACTGGACTTATACCTATCCAGCTGTGGAGAGACCCGGGTGCCCATCTCTGCTCCTTGAAAACCCTTATCCCATGTATTCTATAGCCTGGAGGTTAGGGAATGACCCTGCTAGAGTGATGTTTGCATTGTACTATGCTGAGAAGGGCTTTGGGCATGTGTTCACTATATCCTCAAGTACATACTCTCTGAGAGCAGCTGGAGCCCCATCCTTCCAAGTTCTTTTTTTCAGGGCCAGTCCTGCACAAACACAGAAAGAGAAATGTAGGTGGCAGCGGGGATTGGTTTAGGCAAGAGTTGAATGTCAGTGGCACTACACCTGTGAATGTAAGAGTCTCCATTTCCTTTATTAACTTAGATTAAAGACAAGTGACGTCAAATGGGTGCTTTGTGCCCAGATAACACAAGCTTACTGCCTAGGATATTCCCGTGGTAGTAGTTTTAGCTGTAGCAATTCAGAAAACATCTTAGCCTGAAGTACCCACCCAAGACACTGACCATATCTAGCATTTTTAAGAGTGAGCTGTAAAGCACAGTGGGGCAATTTAAGACAAACATTAGGGGGTCTGGCTCTCCTTATGTAAAATCACAGAATCGCAGAATGTCAGGGGTTGGAAGGGACCTCAAAAGATCATCTAGTCCAGCCCCCCTGCCAGAGCAGGATCACCTACAGTAGATCACACAGAGGACCTGTGTGTGAACAGTATACTTCACACCCAGTAGGAGCTTCTGACCACTAACTGACTCATGAAAAGACACGTTAGCAGAGATGCTGCATGCAAATTCTGCCATCAGGAGAGCCTCAGGTCCGAGAGCTTTCTTTGCTCTCGCACTGTGTTGGTGGAAAATTTTACTGCCAGTGCCTAGCCCTCAGCCAAATTTCTTTTCAACTTGGTTTTAAACAGCCTCACTACGCTATTCCTGAGGTGGCTTCAGCTGGTGCAGCTCCAGCCAAACTAAAACGAGAAGGGAGAAAACAAAAAAGTAAGGCAGGATGGCTTTGCTTGTCAGCTGCAAGTAGATGGTTTCACAGGCCTGATTCTGAAAGTCTTCCCAAAGTCTGCTTTCATAAGCTCTCCAATCTGCCCTCCCCTGGCTGGCTCGCATATACTTTGCTGGCTCGGTAATGAGCTGTTATAAGTGAGGCTCCTGTAAATCAAATGACTCTGTAGTCATTTGATGCTTATATTTGGTGTGCTGAGTCATAAGGACAGGGGTTACATCATGTCAAGTTAAGCACGCAAAATGAATTACAGATGAAGCAGCCAGCGCTGGGGCGCGCGCTGGGAAGGCGCGCTTCGTGCTGCATGGGTGTCCCCAGGATGTGGGAGCTGAGCGGCTGTCGTCCTGCCCTTAGCCCTTTCACACCTCACCATCGATGGGGCTTTGTCCCCCACCTTTGCTCCTGGCACAGCTCTTCTGGTAGAAGTATCTCCTGCAAATAGAAATCTATGACAGACTGCTACGAGGCCCCAGGTAATGGCTGGTCACACATCCAGGCCCAGAGCAGGGTCAGAGAGGGCGTCCCAGCACAGACTTACACAGAGGACACTGTATTCTTTTTTAAAACAAAAAAAAAAGCCAAATTTTGCTGTTTTCCAATGTAGTGTTTCCTCATAACAGCCTGTCCCTGACCCCACCTGTTGGCTGTACACTCCCCTCCTTGAGCTATGGTTTCATCCCTGTGGTCCCTCTTTTACTGCACCTTCTGGTTTCCTGAGTTGTCCTCAACCCTGTGTCCTCTGTCTCCTTGTCTTCATACCCATGTGCTGACTCTTGCGCTGTGATAAATGCTAGGCAACCTTTAGACTTCCTAAAGAAAACAGTCTTCATTTAAGGGCTTAATGCAGTAGAGACGTCATGGCAGCCTCTCTCAGCAACCCCTCTGGATAATTACAGCTGCTGTTAAATACTGCCCTGATCTGCAGTTAGATGTACCCACTTCTCACATGGAGCTGTGGGATCTCTTTGTGCCTTTGGCTGCTCAGAGTTCACAACTCAACCACGTAGACAAGCAGAGTAGAAAACAGACTTATTATCACGCTAATTTTTCATATGGGTGGGGCAGCTTAAGAGAAAGAGCATTTCACTCCTTTTGTCTTAGAGTAGTCTCGCACCGTAAAATAACTCAAAAGGCTTCAAGCTGAAGCCAGGACTAAAATTCCATACCCTCACCAAAAAGCAGTGTTTGGATAATGTTATTCTAATATTCCCCAGAAAAATATTTTGCAAGTTGCTTCTGACAGGATGCTCTTAACTTCCAGTTTTTCCTTCTGATTGTAAAAGGCAATGAAACCTCAGCGCACCTGCAGCAGGGGAAAAATTACTATTTTGATGGCTTAGCAGTCAAACCACTCACCTAGAAGGGGCACTCTGCCCCAGAGAAGCATTTCCTTATTTTATCTGCTAAATATTTAATGCAAAATGCACAACGAGATTTGGCAGTCACTTACATACCCTGACCACTCTTCTATATGCAGTGATGCCCTTAATACCTAATCAGAGTTTAAGTTACTTGCTGCATAGTAGATCCATTTTCAGCAAATGATGGAAAGTCCCACCATGCTCCACTGGACTAACTGGTTAGCAGGCATGGATTTGAATCCCTTCACTCACCAAATCTGACTCCCCCACTTCTTGGACCAAAGCTCCAGCCTCTGTATAATCACTGAAAAGGGGGAATGGGAATTCATTTGGAAAGAAAAGAAGCAGCTCTGGTGAGGGCTGTGAAAGGGTTGTGTCTACACCTGCCTTCAGGAAAGTGTCCTGGGTAGTGGATTCCAGCTGGATGTAGGTGTCTCCTTGCAATCCTGAAAAGGATGCTTGTCTCGTGGAGGGATGAGTTTTCAGGTACCCTGTGCCAGACAGTAAAACCCCTGTGGCAATGTCAGCCACAAACAATCAGTGTGAAGAAAAGAATGTGTTTAATACGCCACTGCAGGTGGAAACCAGGAGAAGGGCAGAGGCGAGGTGGGTAGCAGACCGTGGCTGGCTGGAGAGGGCTCTGTTCAAGTACAGAATTACAGAACCTCTGCTTGAATGCTCGGAATCTGCAAGGCACGATGCTGTGCTGGGATGTCCTCACTTTCCATAGGGTAGGAGAAAGTTATTTCTTAGGAAGTCCCATTATCACTGATGGTACAGAAGTTAGCTTCCCTCTCACCAGTTGCTTATCCCTCCTCCAGCCATACACACATTTAATGGCACTTCAGGAGATGGTTTTGGCACTTCAGGAGATGGTTAGTGTTAGGGTGGTGAAGGACTGCAGGTTGGACTTGATCTTAAGGTCCTTTCCAAAATTTATGACTCTATGATCCTATGAATGGTTGGATTCAACGATCTTAAAGGTGTTTTTCAACCTGAATGATTCTGTTCTACTCTACATCTCAGTTATGCGACGGTTTTTGTGTTCATCTTTTTGTCCACAAGCAGAGTATTTTTCTAGGGAGATCAGTACAAGAGCATCACATTTTTGTCCCTACTCTCTGGAAAACAGCACAGCCTTCCTGGCAGCGTAGGAGGAGTAGCGGGAAGGGAGAGAGGTTAGAGAGCATCTGCCTGCGTTTAGTGGCCAGCCCAGCCCTGTCCCTTGACACAGGCCATCCAAGGAGGAGAAAAACCAAGGAGGAGGAGGAGGAGGAAAACCATCTCTGCAAGCACTTCCATCTGGCTCGCAGATGGAGCTGGTGCTGTGCACGGTGATGGCTCCTGTTACCGGCAGGGCAGGAACCAATCCCAAACTTTTACGGCAGGCGAAGAGCAGCGGCTGCAGCTGACAGTGTGTCCATGTGTGCTGGCAGCACGGTCATCCCTGCCAGTGGGCCTGCCTGAAGCCGTAAATCCCTGAGGCAGCAGCTAAGTCACTCTCATGCTTTCCCTTTGTAGAGGTACAACATGTATGAATTAAATAGCAGCAGCCCTGCTGAAAGGCTCCCACCTTACTGGAGACCAGATGCAAACCCTGACAGGCAGCAGGATCAGCTTTGCTGAGCTTCTGCCTCCTCCAAGCCTGCTCTCCCTGCTCTTCTCTGTGAGTAAAGATAAGAAAAAAACCTCAGAGTCACAGCCAGTCCCCCTCCTGGCGGGAGAGGGCATGCCTGGGCATGGAGGGGCACAGGTCTCCCTGCCAGGGAGAGGTTGAGAAAACAAAGTAAGGGCTGCATGAAACCTTGAGGGCTTCAGGCTTTGGCATATTAAGCAGGAAGAAAAATCTTCTTCCCTGATCCCTGGGAGAGTCCCCAGGGTGGGAACGTTTTCGCAAGTGCACAAGCTGTGGCAGCCCTCAGTGGTCCTCAGCCCCAGAACCGAACTGCGGTTGTTCTACAGCATGAGCAAGCAGGAAGGTGAAATCCCCAGCACACGGGGAGCAGCTGCGGAGCTCGCTGCAGAACGGACCCCGGCCTCTGGGAAGCTGAGCGCGCGTCGTGCTCCAAATACCCGATCCCGTGTGAGTCACGTCACTCCCACCTGTGATAGTGCCTGGCGAGCTCAACTGCAAACAGCTTGGATGCTGCAGAGGTTGCAACACTGAAACAGCCCTTCTCTGTATCTGGGTCTAATAATAGTCCTGGGAGTTGTCCCTTCTCTTCCTCCAAGCAGAGTTACTGTGCAATATGGGAGTGTTCAGGTTTACGGAGAAGAACACCATACACAGCTCGATCTCCCGAGGATAAGTAATTATAACATTGTCTGCTGGTGCCTGTGGGGACCAGCAATGCATTTCTTGGCAGCCCTGACGTGTTGTTCAAGGTAGATTTCCTGCATAGATCCGGGCTCTGGCTGTCAGCCATGAATAGGATGGAAGCGAATGTGCCTGCTCAGGAAATGATAAAGGAACCGAGCAAATACTTTTGTTTATGAAGCACCACTTGGAGAGCCATGAGACCCCTTCCAGACGCAAAGGCAAAATGTGGAAATGGCAAACAGCTCCTAACTTCATGCCACACATTGGGTCTTGCTGGGTCAGTGGTCTGTGTGAGTGGTCTCAGCTGCCAGAGTGGTAGCAGAATCCCAGAGCTGGCCATAGGAAAGAGCAGCTCCCTGTTGCTCTGTCGCTCCCAGCCCTGCTGGGGGTCCCAGCCCAGTGGGGTTGTGGTATCAGCACCACAAGCCACCCCTACGGAGTCACAGAGGAACACTGCCACTGCTGCAATATTGTGTGTGGTGATCCCCAGTGGGAAAGGCTGACCCCAGGTCTGTACTGGTTGAGGTGCCAATGCTGAGACCTCTTGTCACCTCGTCAGAGGAGTCCTGAGCAGGAACGAATTTTCTTCCCAATACCTTAGCCATTAGACAGCTTTATTTTACACCAGTGCTTGCCCTGGAACCCACTGGTTTAAACTCAAACAAAGATTTACTTGAGGTGTTGCAGATATTCCTATAATCCTCAGTCACTGAGAAAGGCTTCTGATTAACTTAGATGTTAAATTTTTCCAGCTTTTTTCATTAGTGCACTTTTCTTCGGGTTTATCGGGTGCTTCTTGCCACCTAATGGGCATAAACTAAGCATAAAATGCACAGACAGCAAATCAAACCCATCATCCTTCACTGCCTGGTCACCGAGGAATTAGTGTGGCTGCACAAACTGTGCGTACAGGGAGCCAGCACAAGAGCATGGCAGTCAGGTAATACTCAAAAGGGCCTTAATTCATTGTCATGTCCTGCATGTTTCCCTTTGGGGATCTAGGTGATGGAGAAGGGAGATGACCAGAAGGATGGTGATCCACTTGTTATGAATTCATCTCTGTAAAAGGTTTTTCTTACAAAGTCAGCCTTGGGAAATCAGGGGAATGACCTTGGCATGGGTGAAGCTGAGAGAAAGAAAGAGCAGATGTAACAAAGGCTAATGGAGTGGCAATCATCACACAAGTGCCACATAAGTCTATATTAGACAGAGACGACCTGTTAGCAAAGATGTGTTGGGCGGATTTCACCACTGGGACAACACACAAAACCCTGGGGTTAAAAGGCCTTTTTCATGTGGGAGATTACTTTGTAGAGATGTGTCATGGATGGGACTTATAAATCAGGTATTCTCCAAGCCAGCAAGCTCTCGAGCAGAGTTTTTGGCAACATCAAAAGAAGAGGTGCCCACCAGCCAAGGCATTTTCCCAGATATGCAAGAGCCCAGTTCAAGCACTTTCCCTGCTGGCTTGAGGGGTGTTTCCACGTAGGACACAGTATCTCTTCTCTACTGCAGCAGTTTGCCATGGTGTAGCCAGTGCTTACAAAAGGCTACTGCACAGCAAGAGGTTACCTTCAGGCACCCTTCTCCAGGAAATGGACGGAATAGCTCCTCAGCTTCCTACCTACCAGAAGAAGAGTCTTCCAAACATCATAACGTATACAAAGGGAAACAGGCATCTCCTCAGCTGTGTTTTGTGACAAAAGAGTGACTTGGACATGATCTCCACAAGAGTCCATGGTTACAAATCCAAAACAAAAGCAGGTACCTCTACTGCTCAAAGCTAAGTGTCTACATCTACTTGCAGGTTCCTGCTAGTCTCCTTGCCATTTTCTGCAGGCTAACTTAGGTGGTAGCTCCTTGTTGACTTTGGCGACCACCACACATACATATCCAGCTGTCCTAGGATCTGCACAGGACTCAGATCAGAGGGAAACACATGATGTAAAGCCCTGAAATGCTCAAACCTGCAGCATCTAAGTGCTCTCACAGTCCTACCTCAATATCTATCTAGGTAATGCATGTCACTCAGGTAGCTAATAGAGCATTACTTTTTTGGCTGGTTAACGGAGGAGCACTGATCTGACCGCTGTGAATGAAGAGGTCTTTCTGCACTGATATTTTCTCTTCTGCTGGGGAGAGAAGACTGGGGAAAAAAAAACTACAGAAAACAGGTTTTAGATAACCAATGGACATTTTTCCAGGCTCACGGTACCTCTTCACAGCCTGAGAAAAATAACAATGAAAAATGTGTCCTTGTGAAAGGGAAGAAATTTCTGTAATTAATTTTTCTGGGACTCAAATGGCTGAGACAGACAGAGAAAAATGAACCATTCCTGTAACTGGACAAGTTAGAGTATGCAGGTAGTTTCTTATAAAAATGAAAGCTTTGATATAGTTGAGGATGATATATTTCACTCAGAAAAATTCAGATATACTTTAAGGAACCTTTCAAAGTTTTTTAAATAGAGCACTTACTGAAAGAGTCTTTCTGGGTAAAATACTGAGACATTACACCCGATTGCCTCAAAAAAGAGGCCTGAAATTGAGTATATTTTACTAGGAATATCTGTATTACACTTTTGCATTATCAGAGTTTGATGACAGGTCACATACCCAGGGAAATTGAGAAGATCTTTTATTTCAGGGAAAATGTTTTAATGTTTTAACGTATTTTTCTTCCATGCACAATTATTAGCTTTACCTGCCTGTGGGATCAGTTAAAGGCAACTTCTAAACTTACTTCTAAGTTCTTCATTCTGTTCTTGCGGTACCACTTAAAGCAGCAAGACTACAGTATGGCAGAAACGAGTGACACACATTTGGCTCCAGTGAACTTTGTTGCCTTAATTTCACATTGCATTTATGTCAGAAATGGTTTGTGCATCTGAGATGAGAGCAGCTCCCTAAACAGACTTTTACTCTGAGGAAGTGACTAGATGGATGTTACCAGAAGAGATTGTGTAACTCAGCAGATCCCAAATCACGAAAGTCGAGTCACTAGAACTTGTCTGTGCCACGTAGTCTAGAAAGCGAAGTAGAACATCCTTGCGAAAAAAAGCACAGAGGCAGATATAACTAGAAAGACAACAGGTAAATCAGGAGAAGTTGCAGGATCTTGCAGGATTTCGAATAGCCAAACTGGCCAGAGCATAAATCTAATCAGAAGACATCCAACGTATAAGAATGGGCACATTTCAGAAGGCTATTGAAAAGGAGGGGGGGAGGCTGGGGAAGGACTAGCTGGACATACTGTTAGACATGGCAGTGTGAACATGTTTCTAGGGACAATGCAGCTCCCCAGTGGCCCCAACAGATTTCAGCTCTATATTTGCCCATGCAGTGGCAGCACTGATAATCAAGAACTGAGGATCAATGGTACAGAAGAGAAAGACCCTTGCTTTAGAGAGCGAGAGACAAGGGAAGGGGGAGAGAGGGATTAGGGCCTTCACAAGAGCAAGGATATTAATTTGGTTGCTAGAGTGGAAACACAGAGAGGAATGTAGGAATTGAGGCTGGGAGATAGTTGTGCAACCTGGATAGTTAAAGCGCAGATTGATAGCGACATCCGGGCCTGTAGAGGCAAAGGAGCTTCTCCCACTTCAGAAATGTAGTGTTACAGAGCAGCTGAAGGGCCAGAGAAGACACTGCAAGTCTCACGCAGCTGGTCCTGCTCAGAACAGATGCTGGTGGCCGATTAGTCTTCTTCCAGCTCTAAGTTTCAAAGGCACTAGCTGTGTTCCCCATATTTTACCCATGTACAGTATCAGGGAGGCATTCAGCCCCATTTACCATAACCAGTGGTATGAAAGCTGCAAAGCAGGACAGCTGGAATTCTTCCTCCCATACATACCATTGCCAACCTATAGCAAAGCCATGTGAACACACTGGTGTGTGGAGATGTGGTGAGGGGTCACCCAGCCAGCACTTGGAGAAATTGCTCAGGGTACCTCCAGAAAGTAAATTTGTCGTCCCTACTCTCTGCTAGTATTTATATTTTTGGCAAGAGTATGGTGTTATTGTGCAAATTTGCTGGCCACAGGAGGAGATTAGGTGTGCTACAGTCAACCCCGGCCAGCAGCTGGTCTGTGCCCTGTTCTTGCCCTGTTACTGTGCCCCTGTGCAGGCTGCCCTCCTTCAACAATGCGGAGGGAACATGGTGTGCCGAGCCAGAGCCATAAATCCCACCGGAAGAGCCTCAACTGTGAAATGAATGAGATCACACCTCCAGAGAAGCCCAATTACTGTTGGTGTCCAGTAGTACATACAGAGACAACAGAAACACAAGCTGCCTTGAGGAACTGTTTTTGTAGGTGCTTCAGAAGCTGCAAAAGGAAAGAGGAAATCAAACAAAAGAAGTGGGGATTAACATAGAAAATAAATACACAGCACAGAACAATTCCAATCTATCCATTATTTGAATTGTCAAGACCCAGATGCGTTGACCCAGCTTTAACAATGTAAAAGTGAGACCTCCTTGGCTAGGTTCAGTTGTTCAAACATGGGCAAGTAGTTCTTTCTGAGATGACCAGGGTATCCCTTCTTGCCTCGTCTGGCCTCTCTCTGGAAGGGGACAAGATTCTCCCAGGTCCTGTGTTGGATTTGCCAGCCCCATGCAGATGTCAAGGGCTCCTAAAGTGGTTGGAGGGACACAGTGCCCCTGAGCACATGCAAGGGAATGGAGAAACTGGACTGAAGTCATCCTCTCAGGCTCCCTGTGCAGTCACAGAGTGATCTGTGTGTCTCCAACACCCGGCACTGGAGATGGGGGAGGAAGCTCCCCTTGGAGGCACATTTCTCTTTCCAGGTACTGTAAAAAGATCCTTGAAAATTAATTTAAACTGTACATGTCCCTCTTAGAAAACTAAAGACACTTCAGTTATTCCCATCCCTAGTCATAAAAGCATACTCCCCCACCAATGCCTCACTTGTGGGTCTTCGGAGACTCAGTGGGAAACAAAGAGTCCAGAAATTTCACACCACCTCCTCACCACCAACCTCCTTCTGAAATGTAATGACTTTGCCTCACTCTGGGACACTGCTCAGTTGGTGGTCTGATCAAGCCTTGCAGCTCTGCCACACCATAGCCAACTCAGCCTGGTCTAGGGAGCTAAAGTCACGACAAGCAGTGGATACAGAGCAGCATGGATGTCCTGCAGATGGAAAAAGGCCCCTGGACAGACAGCTTTCCTGAACCACAACCCACTGGGGTCCTTGCACCAGGGGCTGCTCTTCCCCTGCCACAACCCTTCTAGGGTATGACATGTAATGAGAAAAGTCTGGTATTGTCTTTTTTATCTTATTGTCCCCCAAGGAGCGTTAGCATATTTTAATTGCTTATTCATATTCTTTTGTCGTCTGCCGATGTTTCCATGACACAGATGCCCTGAGGCCTTCAGACCCAGCTGCCAGCCCTGAGGGCGTCTCCACCTGGCTGAACATAATGAGCATTGGAGAGAGGACATTTTCAGAGGATGAGACACTCAGATTTCACAGAGAAAGTGCATGCTCAGAAAACTGCAGCATGAGCTCTATTCACAGGTTGAAAATGCTTGCAAAGAGCAGCAGGAAGGCTGGGAAGAGCCTGGGGAGGACACACTGAGCTTTGACCCTGCAGAGACTGGCCAGCAGGTCTCTCTGTACGGTTGTGCAGCTACAACAAACCAGCAGCCCGGCTCCATGTAGCTGGTACCTGCCAACTAAGTGTGCTGGAGGCCACTAATTGTAGCTCTGTGTGTGCTGTGCCATTCCCAATTCTTGTTCCTTTCCATCAGCACCTCAGACAAACCAGCAGCAACTGCCACTGTGGTGACATCTGGTCCAAAGGCAAGGAGCTGCTGATTTCTCACCATTTCCTTCATAAAGGGGCAGTCACTTTCCCTTCACCTCCATCTGGGCAGCCTCTGTATGATGTAGCAGGTTCAGTAAGGTAGAGGCACAGAGTTTTCACAATGGCCTCAGAAGAAAATGCTTTCCAGACCCAGTGCTGCTCTTTATTCGTGTCTCTGGTTCTTATGAGATAAGGAAGATGTAGATCCAAATAGATCTGCAAAAGAGACTGATACTGAACCCAGACCAGCAGCATGCCAGGAGAGTGCTCCATGGACTGCAGTGTTATGATAGAAGTGGGTACCACCTCAAACCACTGCAGACAGAGGAACTCAGACCTGCTAGTGTGGATGAACTGTGCTCCAAGGACATCTAACAAAACATCCCTGGAGAATCAGCAGCTCAGAAGGCTCAGAAGTCAAGCTGGACTGAACTTCTCCTACAGGATAGCTGTGGGCACTTATGGGAGCAGATCCAATCCCTTGGGCAACAGAAATGAGGTACCTCCAGAGGATATTTGTATTCAGGATTAGACAGTCACCTGAGCAGAGAGCTGGGGTGCTTGGCAGCACACTGCTGGACTAATTTCTGCAGACATCATGCTTGAACCTCTGAAAACTCATTTGAATCTAGCCCCCAACTGTGAATCTTTTCCAGGTCCTGCCCCACTGCTTTCTGTGCTGGATGGTGAGATATTGGTGCATTCCTTATCCTGCACACTGGTTATGTCCTGCAGGAGTTCATTACCTATATCAGTGGCAAAAATAAATCTAGCAAAAAAAAGACCTGCTACAAGAAGTGTTTTGGCTTTGTAGGTGCAAACACATGGCTGAAATGAGTAAATAAAGGGAATCTTTCAGCTGAGCTGCTCTGTATGCACTCACATGTGCTTCTATCTGCATTTTTACTCAAATTGTTCTCTTCACTAAATATTTGAATACGTTCAGAGGATAATTTTTAAAGGGCCATCAACCTCAGGAACAACACGTGGGGTTTTATTCCTTTGCTGCACTAAGAATAATTCACTTGTCAGATGCCACACCACTCTCCTGATTAGCTGACTCTGCAAATAGAAAGAAAACCACATCCTATGCGCACAGAGAATCCCTGAGTCACCAGTTTATCTTCTGATTAATCTTATTCATGTTCAAGCAGTGACAAGCTGAGGAACCTTAGGCTGGTTCTGCTGTTCAACCATTTATGCCATCAGACATAGGCAGTGCAGCATAAAGCTTAGGAATATAATATTCCAGCAAAATGTTTACCAGCTGCCACTACTGCTCCTACCAAGTGGTGCCTTGACAGACCGTGCTGAGATGGTGAATACCCTTTTTTCAAATCCTGTTGAGGTCCAAGTGGGTTGTGCAGTTGTGACCTTACGCTTCAATCCTAGTGAAGTCTGTGTCAGTCACTAAAGCAGTATTGTGGCAGTTGGTTAATATGGGCTGGTGTATTTAACACAAAGTTAGGTCTCATCTCTGGATCTTCTGCAGTAGCTTACCTCATCACTGGCATCTACAGTTCCACAGATACCTGTGGTGACATTTCTCTCATCTAACTGTAGGTCCCTACACCTGCGCTTGGTATCTGGGCTCCCAGAGTAGTTCAAGGTGTCAAGGATCTACAGTCATAGAGGCAAAACGGTAAGTTGCCTGAAGCCGTGGGAGTTGAACTTACCCTCAGAAGTCCACAGACCCTTCTTCTGGTGGGTGTCAGCCCTACTACACTCTTTGAGGCACCAAATCCCCACAGTCCTGGCTGGGCCCAGCTAACTGCTGTCATGGGGGTTATGGTCATTTAGACAAAGTAAGGGCTAGGTATGATCTAAGCTGGGTGCCAGAAGTAGTAGAGCCACACACGTTATCTTCATTGCCATGAAATGCCACTCACAGGGTGACTGGCTACTGTCCAACTCTAGCATGAGACCTTGAAGTCCCTTCCTACCTTGTGCTCCTAATCAATACCACCGCAATTCTCACAAAACCAAGGGTGACAGTATGGGTAAATTCCTTGCCTTCAGCATCACCTCCTGGCTCACAATAGTTGCTCTCGTTTCCTCCTCAGCTCCCACGAGCACGAGGAAACCTCATCCCATTCGTTTCAGTGGCCACCAGATTGGAACCAGTGTGCATTCTTGCACAGCAGCTGGTTTTCATCCCAGCTTGGTTGCATGTGGAACAGGCAGCACAATTTCCATGTTTTGCAAAAATTACTAATGAAAGGCTTTGGCATTGCTTTGTCTGATGTGCACTGCATAAATGTCTGAGCATTATCATTGGTACAACATTGAAGATCCGCATATAACTTTTATGTTGTTCTTTTTCACCCTCAATGGTAGCAAGTAGCTGGCCACAAATTGAAGTTCATTCCCAGGATGTGTTTCAAGCCACTTTCTTTGTTGGGTGACCAGAGTTCAAGTGTGTGATTTTTTAACATTGGCAGATGAGTAGGATCCCTTCTGCTGGCTTCAGGGGTGGTTGGATCATGCTCTGCCTCACAGGGGAGGGAAAATCCTGGGGTCTGCTCCTCCTTCTCGCATGCCTCTCTGCATTCTCACAGGTAAACATGCAGAAACCTGCCTTGCCATTTCTCAGTCCCATTCCTCCTGGGGCTCTCCTGGCTCCCTCCATCACTGGGAGGCTGCTGTACTCTCTGTGTCAGCTTGCCCTCTCAACTGGAGCTCAGGGAGCGCAGCAGCCAATCGGGCAGCCAGGCAGCCTGGGTATCCTTCATCAATCTCCCTAAGTGTCTTCAGGCTCTGCTAGGAACATCCACATCACTCCTTTTCTCTCTCTGCAATGACCTGAAGCTCCAGCTCTGCAAGCAGCGATCAGTCAGGCATAATGCAATGCAGGGCAGCCCGGAATAAGCTGGTTGGCATCCAAGGATGTATATTCACCGAGAGGCTAAGGAGTGTGTCAGCATTTTAGTTTCAGTCTAGCTGCACTTTTCCTGCAGCACAGAATCACAAACTCTCCATCTCCTCCTCTGGATTGGGACTGATTCTGCACGGGGATCCTCTGAAAAGACAGTTTTCCTCTCTTGTTATTGCTGTACCACCATAATCTACCAAGATGTGTGACTGCTTTCATCTAGTTCTTCCTAACTGGCCAGGATCTCCAGCCAGTGGTGGGCTTACATTTTCTATACTTTTCTGTATTCTGCTTCTGCTTTTCTGTGCTCTGCTAGCTGCGAATCAACCTCTGAGGCAAACCCTGCAGCTTCTAGGGTGTGGCTTTCTCTGATGCTGCATGAATCAGATAAGAAAAAATAGAGTTCAGAAAAAGCTTGTCGTTACCTCCTCTAAACTTTCCTCGGTGCCTGCGTTGTGTTGAAGCTAAGCTTAAGGAAGCCTTTGACTTTGTATACAAATTAAATTCGGTCGTGTCTGAGTTAACCATTTTGGGTTGCATGCCTTAATTCACATGCTTGCCCTTCAGTTCTCATAGCGATTAGGAAGCAACTAGCAGGATACAATGCATGATAGAATCTACCTGGCACTTACAATAGCTGAAAGCTGTGCTGTGTAGTATGTGTTTGCAAATTCAATGTATCCTATGCTCTGTATTCAATATGTTGGCTGAAAAATACAACACTCTGGAATAAGGTTTTGCTTTTTTCCCCCTGTGTTTCCCTGCTGCAGAGCAGAGGCAAATTAGCAATTTAAGCTTTTTTTTTTTTTTTAAAGGGGAAAATATACACATTTTTGTATGAAATATTGCTGGAGCAGAACAGTGATGACTGGAGGAGTGAGTCAAAAGAGTAATGAAAACCAGTTCTTAGCTGGCAGAAGTGTATCAATAAATTACAAATCTGGTCTTTGGTTTATGCAGAGATTAGCCTGTTTCAAAATAGGCAACTAGTACTCTTAAAGTTGTTTCTACAAAAATGCCAAGAATCTGAAATTTCTACAGTATCTTTTTTTTCTGTAAAATATACAAAATCTATGTTTATCTGCATTCTGCAATAAATTTCCTAACTATTTATTCTGGTAGAAGAAATTATAATCTACAAAACACAGCTGGTAAACATTTTGATAACCTAAAAGTAGAGAGGGTTTTTTTTTTAAATATGCCTGATTATTTCTGCTTTTCTCTTGTAAATAGTTTAGGACTGTATTTTCCACAACAATGAAAAGTCAGAAATTGCTTGTTAGACTCCCAGTCATACAAAGCAGCACATTATCGTTAAAGTTGCCTTGTTGAAATCAAGGAGATGACTCAAAGAGTGAGTGACTTCTCTCTACCCAGCAAAAAGGTACAGTTCAATCCTCTGCTCATTACCTGGTGTTTAGATTGAGTAATTGAACTGGTATAAGGTCATAGCAAATATTTTAGGACTATACTCACACAGTAATTTAATATGATTTACTCAAAGCATACTTGATATAAGTTTTGGAGGAAAGATTTTCTTTTGTAAATGTGATTTTTTTGGTAGTATCATCTTCTTATTGTTGTCTGCCTGCACAGATTTACTTATTTAGCGAACAAACCTGTTATGTCGCTCCTAATATTTTCCACGTCAGAGACATTGTTGGGACTTCTAGGTGCTACCTAACGGAAACAAATAAAAACACAACACTAACAGAGTGCCCTGCACAGCCACCCTCCAGGCTGTCCCCAAGGATTAGCAAAAATGTTTGGGTTGTTCTTTTTGTTTCTTTTTTTTATGCTACGGGAACAAAATTCTTCCATCTCACAAACATGAGTTGTTACCTCTCCGGTACAAGTTTTCTCCTGGTATGAAAGGATACCGTGGCAGGTCATGCATAAGGGGAGCATCTTCTGCACCGGCTCCTGCCACGGCACCAACCGGAGCCCGGTGCAGAACAGGATCAGGGGCCAGAGCACCGATGACAAGGTCCGTGCTGGGAAAGGACGTGGCAAGGAAAGCCGGTTGCATGTGAAACTTGACAGGCGTCTGCTTTCCAAACTGTTATTGCTTATGTTTCTTGACAACGGGTTATCATCCTCAGAGGTCAGGGCGCGGCAGGGAAAAGCAGGTCTGTTTTTCTCAGACAGGTAGGCTGACTGCCTGCCTGGGGCATGTGATATGCATTTGAGAAAGCCTGCCAAGCACAGGAGAAAGAGAGAAGGAATATCAGCATGGTCATGAGGCAGGCTCATCCAAACAAGGGTGGGGAAAACCACACCACGAATCCCACATCAAGAAGTGCATATTAAACCCCATATTTCCTCCACAGTGTGGAAGGAAGGCTTGTTAAAAATAGCCTCGTTTCGTAAGCTGCTCTCTCTGCTGGCTATATTCATCTGTCCTTGCTTTAGCTGACTGTCATGATGACACAGGTGAGAAACAGATAAACAAAAGTTTGCCACTTTTCTTCATTAGCCAGGCAAGCAGAAGCATGCATTCAGATCTGCCATTCAGAGGATGCCGGGAACATTTTGTAGTTGTCGATGAACACCGAGACCATGTTTTTCCATGGATAATTTTTGAGTCAGAACAATAAATAAGTAGGAGTAAGTAGGAATGTCTGCATGAGCAAACTGTGACAATTGGCTATATCCCAAAATATTAGGGTCTTTTTAGCACAAATGTTTTCTAAACTTATTCTTTACCTTGTTTGGGGCGTGAGCTAAAACCTCAGAAATTAATGGCAGTCTTTAAAAGTCCCATTTCAGTAAGGCACTTGAGCAAGTTTCTATGGCCTCCTGGGTGCCACAGGATTGGAGTACAGGGTCAAAGCAAAAGGTATATTTTAGGAATGGGTTGAATGGGCATTTGAACTGCAAGGTTGCTGCTTCTCAGCTGCCAGGTTCATCTTGGCACACAAGTAGGTTCCTGAGATCAGACAGAGCTGTGAAACTCCATGGGCAGGACTCCATTGCAAGCTTTGACATCCAAAAAACTCTAAAAGCACAGAGACGTTCCTTCTTCTCTGTTCTTATCCGAGATGCCAAAGGCAGGGCGAGGGCTGGATGTCCATTTTGTCTTACGAGCTGCCGAATATAACCCACAAATTTTGAGAATCTAAAACAAAATGCCAGTTGAGCTGTGTTTTTTCTTAGAAATATTTTCTCAAGTTGTTTGTCTACAAGCCGCAGCAGTGTCTATTCCAACCCCATTACGAGAAGAGATAAACAAGACCTGTAGGAGCCAGACTCCCAGCTTGGGTGAGGAACACCCTCCCTGACTCTTAGGAGAGGCTCTGACCTGACATGCCATCATATTTCATTTTCCCTCCTTTTACTTCTTTCAGTGAGTATAACGTTAAAATGAGAGAAGCCGTTTCAGTTTCAAGCAGACACTCGCTGTTTGTCCAGTAATGCTTCCCAAACGCTTGTCCTACCCACAGTGACACCAAAATAACTGTGGTGCCAGCTGAGACTGAAAGGGAATCTGATTCATCTGGCTCTGGCAGACTCCTCGCCAGCACCGTGAATCAAGCCCAGTAAACTGCATTCCTCTGGCTTCTCTCCGTTGTCCCTCCCTCCAGAGTATCTCCTTCCCTCCAGAGTTTTTATTTTCGGCTATTAGTTTCACACTTCTATTTCCAATGGGTATGGACGGGCCCTTTGGTGACGTATGAACCCCAAGTGGAAAAGAAACATCAGTGTGACAGAGTCTCACAAGCAACAAGGCTTTCTTTGTCTATCCACTGAGCAATAAAGCGCTTTGCTGTTCTCCATCTAACTGCAAGAAATGAGGATGGTATGTACCCATTAGAGGCACTGCACATTGTGTTTGCCACAGTTTCTGATTCATGTGAGGAATGGGCATACCCTAAGAGAAAACCAAAATCAGCTGAAAAATGTTGATTCTTCTTTAGGGCCTCATTTCAAAATTTCAAGGAGGAGGAAGAATTAATAGAGATCTCAAGTCAGCTTTGGTAGACCCCTCCTCCCAGAACAATTTGGACTTGTGATGCATTTGCCCAGTGGTTTGTGCACCATATGTTTCTGTCCAAGGGGCTCTGGCTGTGACAGTCTCTTTTTCAGGGACCTTGTTACTGTGGGAGAGGTGGAGGAATGCAAAGCAAAGGCCAGGGAGAGTCTCCACCAGCAAGGGCCTCTGCATCTGCCGCTATTGCTACTCGCTCTGGTGAGGGCTGCTGCTGCTGCTGGAGACAAGTGACACCCTTGGTTCGATGCAGGGACTTGCTGCCAAGACAAACAGCCAAACAAACAGCCAGGCTGGGCTCATCCGTACAGAGCAGCTGATGCAAAATAAGCCTGGATCTGAAGCTGCAGCACACGTGGTCACCTGGTGCTGGTGTCCCATGCAGATGGATCTTGCATCTCCTGGGAGCACAACGCTGTGTACCCTGGTCCCAGTCACTACCCTGTCCCCAGTACATCCTTCCTGAAGCACCAGCCAGCACCACTGCCGTGGGGTGCTCCGGGCTGTATTATTTAGCAGTGGGATGTCCCCAAGTGTTTTTGGTTGGCAGTGAGGTTGCAGAAGAGTTATTTTCACCCTGGTCAGAGTTAGAGTGCACCTTTGGGGGTGATGTGGCAGTGAGGAGGTGGAGGAGAGGGGATAATGACGAGCTCCTAAGGCCAGTATTGCTGTCAAAGAAAAGGCACATGGAGATAGTATTCTGCACCAGGGAGCTTCCTCCACCCTGGTGGTCCATGTTAGAGCCCCTTCATCCTAGGAAATTAAGGTTACCGATCAATCAAACACCAAAGGAGCAACCACCTCTCAAAGATACATCCCTGCCTTTATGTCAACACAGACAATTACATAACTGTGAGACTCAGATGAGTTCAGAAACACCTACAAGATTCTGATTTTTCTAAGCTTAAGCCTATGCACTTATTAGCAGTAGATATTACTACCAAATAGTAGTATCTATGTGCCAAAACTTACTTGCGTAACACCTTCATTTTGTGTCAAAGTATCTTTGGCGCCATAAGGGTTGCACAACTGTACCCTTTCGTTCTTGTTTCTCCATTAGCTCGTTCCTCTACTAACTCTGCTAGCCCATGTGCCTGCGCAGAGCCTCGCCATGCGGATAGCAGCCAGGTCTGAGGTTAGAGTAATTAGTCCTGGCTGGGTTTGCAGGGTTTTCTTTAGTACAATTGCACCATTAGATTTCTATCAGTGTGAGTTCTCTGTCAGAACAGGCTGGAAAAAAAATAATTCTGTCCAGTCATTAAAAGCACTGTCGGAGAAATATTAGTAAATATACGCTGGTAAATTAATTGTAAATTATGGCACATGCACTTTTACTTTCGTTTAATGCTGCATTCATGGAACGCAAAAGAGACAAGAAACAAAACTGCTTCATGTATCCTCCACTGCCACAGGGCTTTCCATTTCACCCCAACACAAACTTTTTCTAATGAAACACACAGCTGGGATGGACCAGCAGATTAGCCCAGTGTGAGAGCATGATGGGCACCTACACACCAAGAAAAGAAGAGGAAACAGCTCTATCACCTTCACTCTTTTCTTAGTGCACAGAAGGCAGATGCACTGCATAATCTGGGAGGTTTTCCAGACTTGCTGTCTATTTTTTTATGAAGTTCATGATCCACAGCATGGAGCAGATGTGGCATCACACATTGTTCAGGTGTTGTGAATGTGGACAAAGACAGAACAGCCAGCTTCCCCGTCCTTTTGTTTTAGAGGTCTGGCAGTACGAAAGCAGTGCTCAGCTTGGACTCATGACTGACATCAGTAAATCCCTTTGGGACTCAGCAGTAGCATGAAAAGGGTAAATCCAGCCCAGACTCCTGAGGTACCAGGAAGCCTGCTGCCATGGGCTGGAAGAGGAAACGTGAGAGCCCCAGTGAAGCCAACACTATATGGGTGGTTTGTCCCAGACACATTCAAGTGTCCTCCGCCACTATTTAATGAAACAAAAAAGAATTCTTCCACCAACCCCAAATTTGATACAATTGTATTATGAAAAAGACTGAGCACTTGTGTGCCACTCATTTTCTCAGTGGGATCGATGTTCTGGTAGGACAGTGACAAGAGATGGGGACTTCTTTGTTGACTCTTATCACCAACCGTGAGCTAAAAAAATCAATGTGGGTTTTCACCACAAAACCTAGTTGGACTCTTGATATGTGCCTTTGAGAATATTGCAGCCTTAGTGACTCACTCTGAAAATGATTACCCTTGTCTTTATTGGACTCCTATAGTTAATTAAGGACTGAAAAGCATCTGGAGAAGTTTGAAGTAAGCAAATTACGCAATATAACTCCAAGTCTGATGATTAGTATCACCATTCCCAGACTACAATCTCTCTTTGATATTAGAAACAACAGCGAGAAAGATGCTGATGACAGTGACATTGGTTTTGGCTCCAGATGATAGAATGTATCTCATTCATCTCATATTTTACAATCCAAATTACACCAGCAGATTTACTCTGGATTCACATTAGTAGTTGGACCACAAAAAGCTTTAGAAAATGGATGTTCAAGCAAAGACTAGGAAAACAAAAAAGGAGTAGAACAGAATCATAGAATCATAGAATCATAGAATGTTAGGGATTGGAAGGGACCTCGAAAGATCACCAAGTCCAATCCCCCTGCCAGAGCAGGAATGCCTAGACTATGCCACACAGGAACGTGTCCAGGCAGGATGGGAAAAGATGAAAAAGGTGAGTCTCAGCAGCAAAGTGTGAAGAAGCTGGATCTCAAGCTGTTATGAAGTATAGAGCAATTGGTGATTTGGCCCAACAGAGTTTCTGAACCTTTGACAACTGTTCTCTGTAACACAGAGAAGGGCTAACAATCTGATGAAACAGGAGAAGTAGGGTTGGGCTCCAATACCTACACAGATGAGGAGGAGCAGGAGAACATATGACACTTGGAAAGTCACACAAGGTCCCACATCACCAGGACGGCAACAGTAGCATTAGAGGGAGGAGGAAGAAAACAACCTAGGAAAGTTTTGCCATGAATAATCATGAAATGATGTCAAGTAACCTATAAACAGTCTCAGGGAGAAGCTAAATAACAAAGACTTTTCTTGTCCCCCTCCCTTTCTGTCCTCTCTTAATCCAGCATGATTTTAGCAAAACAGCACAAGAATAGTCGGGCTCCACCTAATGCGGTCTAAGCATAACTTACTTCCTCCCTACCCTCTTTCCAGTTCTTTGCTTGACTTGTACCATGCTTGTCTCCTGCACTCTGATCTCTAAGTAGGAGTGAGTAGGGAAGAGGAAAGGAGAAGTGTTAACCTTTTCCTGGATAAGTAGAACATGACTGGTACAAGCTGGGGCACAGTGCCTTTGCTTGGCCACTGAATCAGGCAAGCAGAGGAAAAGCTACTATTTCCATGTCATTGTCCTGACTTCCAAAGGGGGAGAAACTCATAAAGGAGAATAGCACCATCAATCCTGCAACTTAACTGAACTTTAGCAAAATAGTTGCTGGGTTATGTAATAGAGATGGATTACAACAGCCTGCCACACAGCTGAAAACTGCAGTTTTAACCCCTGGACAGACTGCCTTGTGATAGGTAAAGATAAGCAACATCATGAGGTTGTAAGAATAGGCCAGTTTAGACAAGCCTCTAAAATAGAGCTCAAGGGTCCATCTGGTAGAACTGCTCCAAATATCTGAGGCAACTTTTTTCTTCTTGGCTACACAGGGCCTTTCTCCTCATCTCTTCTCCAGAGCAGTTCCTCCCATTCTCTAGGTTCTTCTTTTTCAGGCTTCCTACCCTTTCTGGCTGCCAAGGACCCCTTGGAGACGTGCTCTTGCAGCCAATGAGTTTGCACTGTCAGCCCTTTTTTATGTCCCACCAACTGCAGGTGTTCTGAATTACCTCACTATTACCTTAATTCAGGGATCTGTGCTAGGACTAGGAGCCAAGATATGGTTGTTTTGGTTGCAGGGCGCTGCAGAAACTAAGGCATTAAACCCAACTGTGGTCACTAATCTCAAGCCACTGTGTCTTCTCTGATGTTGTTATGTGTATCAGTGGGATGAATTTGCCATAGGCACAGTAGCACCTTCATTTCTCAGCATAGCTACAGCGTAGCCTTTAAAGTCTCTCTACATCTGATCAGCTATTATTTGGGCAGCATTTAAAAAGTGGAGAAGCCGAGTATTGCAGCTAATTAACTGAGCCAGAGGGACACAAAGAATGTTTGAAATAGAAGAGAAAACAAACAAAGTCTTGGAGAGCATTCAAAGGCAAGGCAGACTGGCTGTGATTTGCTGCTCAACATGCAGAGAAGCTCTGAAGGCTTACAGAAACACAGGCAAAGGGAGTTGACTTTGGGAAGACCTAGCCTTGAAGGACTCACATGATGTAAGGTGGGGCTTGGAGCTGAAGCCGCCCCTTCTGCCCCACCCTGGGACCTGGGCCACTGAATGACCCAAAGCACCTCGTTCATCACAGCGGCGACAGCTGTCAGACAGGAGACCAAGACGGAGACCTATCCACGACTTCCAGGTAGGAGCTTGCTTCTTGCAGCACATCTCCTGTTGCCTTGCCTCATGCCGCTGCAGGCATGCAGGAGGAGAGGTGCCTGGTGTCCTCAAGAAGATGCAGTTTCTTGCTTCTCTGAGCATGTACTACATCAAGAGTTTCTACCTGTGAGTTAAGTCTCTCCTCTCTCTTTTCCCCAGCTGTTGGGATTTGAAAATCTTGCTGGATGTGTGCTGAGGTGATAAACTGGGGGTATTCCCTTCTCCCGGCACTGCTGTCATGACAGAGCAACGTACGTGCTGCTGCAGCATGTACATTTGCTTTCTTTACAAACGCCTGGAAACAGAGAGTGGCAAGGAGCTTCTTGAAATGGTTATGAATCATTGAACTTCACTGGCACCTACCCAGGCCCCCAGATGAGAGAAGAGGAGATTTTCTAAGCCCTTCCCACATTCTTGTGCAAATAGAAGGGATGAATGATAACCATCCCGAATGCCAGACAGCTTTCTGGGCCAAATTCACACACAAGTCTAAGAAAGCCAAGGAGAACTGAGACTGGTGTAGCTCTCCCTTCCTTCCGCTTCTCGCAATGACTATATTTCATATGCTCAAATCCTTCTGGGATTGCTTAGACTGTCTTTGTATAATTATTTTCATCCTTGGATTAAACAGGCCAAATAACGTAAGCTGGATCTCAGCTTGCTGAGATCTTATTTTACACCATATTTTGTCCCTTTGGCATATACATTAGACAGCAGCAGATTGGATTTTAGTAGGTTTTTTTCAGCATAAAGTCTTCGCTTGAGGGTGTCAATTTTCTAGTAATTCTTACTGCTCTGTCTTGCATGGGTACTTCAAAGCATCATGGAAAAGTCCTAAACCAGGCGTCTACCCCCACTGGCTCTCGGTAAACACTGTCTGACACCTCTCCAGACTTGGAGCACGCACAGATTTCTCACCCTAGAGGTTAGGGGGAATGTGTGACTTGGTGCAAAAGCGTGTAACTGCAACCTTATTTCTGCCAACTGTTCTTGTCCTTCATTGCTTGTGATCACTGATGAGATGTGCAGATTCATGGATATGCCTAAACCTGTGGGAAATCCCTATTTTCAGATTAAATAGAGAATGGTGCTGATTAAAATCAGAGATAAAAGGACACAAAGGCCGTGGGACCCCCAGGAAAGAGCTGTGGCTTTGAAATCAACTGAATCAAGATGCCAGCAGGTATAAGAGAAAGGTTGGACTTCCAGTGTATCACGCTATGGGAAGTTCTGGGTCTGTCCTGTGTGGAGTGGTGCAATAATTATGTGTTATGAAATGTTTCACGTGTTCCATCTGTCAGCACGTCAGGGTCAACAGGTGCAGTCAAAATTAATAACAATATTTCTGATGTGTACTACCTTTCTCTCTGCTGGCAAAGTGCCACTTAAAAGCTCAAAACTTTCATGATTGAAAATTATTTGCTGAGCAGCCAGGGATTTCCACACTTTTCAGGGAAATAACAATAATTTTGAAATATCCATCTGTGGGTCCTCTCTATATTGGTCTTTCTTAACTTTTGCTATGAGTATTTGGGGTCTAAAATGGGAATTGTGTTGTTCGGCCATTACTGAAGACACCTTGGCAAGAGAAATACTACCATCCAGTTTCTACATCTACTATTACTGCACATTCAAAATCTTCCTCTTGGCTCTTCCCTACAAACTTGTGAGCTAGAGGATTTGTGAAATGCAGTTGTGATCGGCAGAAAATGCACAACAGGCAAATCCTAATTACACACCCGAGAAGACTGTTTCCCACCAGACCACTCTCTCCAAGACCTCCTTCTTCCTTGCTCCACACAATAAATTCCAGATTCTTCTGCACTGCTGACATCCGTTGTCAAGAGCTCAGGAGGTTTCCATCACGGTCCTTGTTCAGTCCCAGTGAAGGAGTGTTCTCCTTGGCCAAGTTTTGAGTAGGTCCAACTTGTACCTGAGCTTAATCCCTCCAGCAGATATTGTAGTAATCCCTGCCATGGTTTTTGTCTCTTGTCTCCAGCTCTACAATCTGTAGGATTGGTCCCAAACAGAGACCAAGAGATGAGCGTTCCTGGTAGGGACATGTTTGTCACAGAAACAGAGAAATTTTAAGGGGGAACAGGGCCACTGAACTAAGTTAGGTAGCTAAGAAAATCTTGTAGTGGTTGGGAAGGAAGGCCTGCTTCAGGCTCCTGACTGTCTCATGTTGGCTTTATCAGGAGCACATACCTGATGGTCTCACCATCCTGGCTCCATCACTGCTCTCCTGCTCTGCCTATCGCCTGGTCAGTCTGGTTTTCATAAAGTGACTGTTTCTTAAATTTCATGGGTCGTCTTGCTGGTAAGGCTCTAGGTAACATCTGGCAGAATCATAGAATCATAGAATGGCCCAGGCTGGAAGGAACCTTAGAGATCATTTAATCCAACCTCCCTGTCATGGGCAGGGACGCCTCTCAACTAGATCAGGCAACACATGAGGACCGAACAGGAATCGAACCTGTGACCTTTGGTGTTTCAGCACCACGCTCAACTGAGTGAGCTAAACCGGAATGACTTTTCCCTTTTTGTAGATCGCTAGGTAATGACTGTGGGCCTTGAGTTGCTGACTCCCAAACCTGTTCTGGCTTGTAAATACCACAAGGGCTGTTCTGCAGTGCTGCTCTTATAACTTAGGCCCTCCTTAAAAATCAAAAGCTCCCCTAGATAAAAAAAGTGTAAACTAATAAAATGAAAGATTAATGCTGTACCTGAAACTAATCTCTTTTCCAAGCTGTCTTTTAAGTTCTCACTAAAAGGCTTCTCTTCCATGCAGTTACCCAGGACCAATTCATCCATGACTTTGCTCCTCTGTCTCACAATCCTTGGTCCTCCTCTCTCCAAATTTACTGGAAAGTTAGGTGGGTGCCACAGAGTGTTGCTGGCATCTGCGCTCTCCCTCCTTCATCCAAGTCAGTGCAGGGAGTTAGAGTTGCAGCTTGGTTGAGATTTAGGCATTTGTGAGACTGTAAATACAACATTGTTTAAACTTGTCTGCGATATCCACGGTCGTCTGGATTTGCTGATTTTGCACTAGGCTCACGCTGCTGTTCAAAAGTGAATTGACTGCCCTGTCTCATCTCTTCCTGGATAGAATGACTCATGTTAGAAACCTCCTAATGGCTTTCTAATAACTTTATTGTGGGGTGTGCACATACAACATCTTCTAGATGGTCTCACAGTTTGTGAGATGTGGCTAGATTTTCACAGAGACCACACATGATACGATAATAAAACTAATTGAGCATTTGGGATGTTTCACTCCTTCATTCCTTTTGCCAATTTTAAAGTTTCAGGTTGTTGCTCCAGGGACTTCACATTGCTTCTGGTTTTCTGTGGTGCATGATCAGTTTGGAAATGGAGATGGTTACTGGGTTCTTCATTTCTCACTGAAGGATCTTTAAGGAAGGAATAAAGTTCAAAATCGAGGAGAAGACATTCATTATTTTCTCAAGAGAAAAAAAAACAACGATCAATTTATCTTTGAGTGAGAATTTTATATGTGAATATAACCTGTGTTTCATTTGCTTTTTCCTGTTGAAATTTTGCTGTTCAGCAGAGGGATAAGAGAACCTTTTCAGAAAGGACTGAGAGGATACTTGGCAATCTGCAGCCTTTTGCTGTGATTTCTTGGCAAAATGAGCTATAGAAATAGTCTAAAGGAAAGACAAGTCCTAAGCCACAGCATTATGGATGCGTTTCCAGAAGTAGTCTTGCAGCTGAAAATGCTGAAAGCAAGAAAAACAGAAAGCAGTCTCTGAGGGGGTCATGCTGGAAACACAGAGCACCTGATGCAAAGTGCTCAGTCCCTCCAGCTCCCTCCTGCAGCTCAGCAGGAGACAAGGGGATGATATTCATGTTCCTTACTGAACTCCTCCAGTGAGAAGGGCTCAGAAAAGAAACCGAATGAGAAACCTTCCGAACGCAGCGTAATTGAAGGTGAGAGGAGGAGGGAGTGCAAGGCACTCTGATCAAATCTGGTTAATTGTTGTTATTATGGTGGGTTTTTTACATGCTGGGCAAAATCTGCTCTGCAATCTTCTCCGTGTGTTCACAGGAGCAGAACATAATTCCACCTCCCTGTACCACCAGTGAGAGCTGAAGGGCCCCTGGGGAAACAGATCTGGTGAACCAAGTGAATAGATCTGGTGAACCAAGGGATTGTTCAGCCTTGAAAAGAGAAGACTCTGGAGGGACCTTGTAGCTGCCTTCCAATATCTGAAGGTATCCTACAGGAAGGCTGGGGAGGGACTTTTTACAAGAGCATCCACTGATAGGACATGGGGAAATGGATTTAAATTGAAGGAGAATAGATTTAGATTGGATCTTAGGAAAAAATTCTTCAGTACAAGGGTGGCAAGACTCTGGAATAAATTGTCCAGAGAAGTTGTGGATGCCCCCTCCCTTGAGGTGTTCAAGGCCAGGTTGGGTGAGGCCTCGAGTAACCTGGTCTAGTTGAGAGGCATCCCTGCCTATGGCAGGGGGGTTGGATTAGATGACCTCTAAAGTCCCTTCCAACCTAGGCCATTCCATGATTTAAGTTTCACGCAGGGTACGTATGCTGGTTTTACCCACGTATTTTTCACGGCTGAAAGATAAATATTGTTGTTAATGAACTAAATTATTAGCCCCTATAGTTGTACTTAATTCTACCGAACTACAGACTTACACCCAGTGAGGCCCATTTTCCACAGAGCATGAATCACTTGCTCATTGTTTTTGTGCTCACTACTTTCACGTTTTAATTTTCCATTCCTCTGGCTTTCCTCATGCAGATGAATAATGGACCATTTATAATACATCAACAGGATTGGAGCACACCATTATGGCTTCAGCTCGTGTAATCCCTTCAGATGGTTTGCAGAGCATGAGTGCCTGTCGTGCAAAGCCACATCCTATTTCCATGCAGAAAAGAGAAAGGGATGCCAGCCTGGCAGCTTCTCTGCTCTTTCACTCGAAATAGCTCTCAGGAGTTGAGTCATGAAGTGGAGCCCAGCATAATGGGTGATTCCTTTCACCCAATAATCAGCTGCGTTAACAATTACAGATGGAAATGGGCTTCAGGCAGTAGTTTATCACAAACGAGCTGAGCCCTTTTATTGCTGTAAATAAATGTCTGGGTAAACTTTCTTAAACTCCAACTAAATAAGGCCGTGTAATCGAGCTTTATTCTGTGGCAGCAGGAGCTGAGCCTGCTCCTGCTGCACGTAGCTGTGACAACTCTGGTGGTCATTGTCCAGATGCAGCCCCGAGGACCAAGCTGGGGATGTTTTCCCATGGCAATGCAGAACCTGCACTGGGTACTAGCACATTCAGCATCCTTATCTTTACTGCTTTAAGGATAACATGCTGCTCTTCATGCATCCAAAGACCTTCATTAAGGATTAGCAGATCAGACCTGAGCATGTGACAGATGCTAACTGCAGTTCTGCTTTTCTGTTTCCTTATCACACCTTTTCCTCTGTCATGTAATCAGATACTTAGAAAAGAAATAGTTTCTTGAAACCAGGATTTTGAGTACAGAAATCTGTAGGGTCAGCGCTGCTTAACTGAATCTCTCTATACATAGGATACAGTCAGCAGAAGGTGGTGATGAATCATGTGTTTACTCTGTGTGAAAAGGGAAGCCTTCACAGAGCTGCTTGTGAGTTGTCACATGCATTTGTTGCCTGAGTCACTCATGTTACTCAGAAACTGAGGCCGGGTTATGACACGTGGGTCTGCCTGGGCAGAAGCCTGCTCTGTGCAGGATCCTGCAGCTGCCAGTGGGGCTCAGAGGGAGCTCAGGACCATGTGAGCAGGAAGGATCACCTGAGTGATGCTATAAGGAGCACTACAGGCATCCTTTTCAGTTCCTTGAGCATGAACTTAGCAGTGGTTATAAAATATATTTTAAAAAATGCCTAATCACAGAATGTTAGGGGTTGGGAGGGACCTCAAAAGATCATCTAGTACAACCCCCTGCCAGAGCAGGATCACCTACAGTAGAGCGCACAGGAACGCGTCCAGGCAGGTTTTGAATGTCTCCAGAGAAGGAGCCTCTACTCTTTGTGGCTCTGTGCTGGACTCTCTCAAGCAGTTCCCTGTCTCTCTTGAGCTGCGGGGCCCAGAACTGGACACAATATTCCAGATGTGGCCTCACCAGGGCAGAGCAGAGGGGCAGGAGGACTTCTCTCGACCTACTAGCTACTCCCCTTCTAATATACCCCAGGTAATAACTTCTGTCTTACCCATTTATCCATAGCAATACTCATTTTAAATAAGAAACGTTTAACGACACTTAAAAAAAAGAGAAATGTTTAAACAATAACATAATTTTAGATCACTTCTTATTGGGAAAAAAAAAAAAAGATAAAGAAAAAGCTAAACTATCCGTACTTCTTGATTTAGCTTTCAAAATACTTTAATGAACATTGTAGAAAAATCTTTAAAATTCAGTCCTCCTCCTACTCCCCAAATACTTCTTTTTCAAGAAAAGAAAAACTAAAATATTTTTTGTTACAAGCAAAGAAGGACTGAAAACACAATCACTAGTGTGAGATAACAGATGATGGGATAACAAGACAACTGCTGATAGTGTTTAGTTTGCTGTTCTCCCACAGAAAGTGCTCTTCTCTGCTTCTGACCCCTCAGATATTGCAGGCTCTACAGTGTCTCTACTGAGAAGAGATCACAGCCTGCATTCATGGAGTTTGCATCAGAAACTGAGAGTTCTTCTGCTGTCAGAACTCCACAATATATATAATGTCTCACCAAAAAAAAAATAAATAAAAGGCAAGTTATTTGCTCATGCAGCCAGAACCAACACAGCACCAAATGCTTTGCAAGACTGAACAGCAGCTTTGTTTACGTGATCCTGTTGAGAGGCATCCCTGCCCATGACAGGGAGGTTAGATTAAATGATCTTTATGGTCCCTTCCAGTCTAGGCCATTCTATGATTCTATGATTAGCATCATTATCAAATTAGGAGGAATTAATTATTACACGTTGGGTTTGTTTGTTCAACCAAGTGGTTGGCAGCTGAAATCACAGATGTGAGCATTGTGGTGGGGAAAGGTTTTTGTCAGTGTGTCACTGGTACCAGGGCTCCTTCCTTCTGCCCACTTCGCACGCAAATACTACCTTGCTACTGAGTCCTTCATCAGAACCTGAATAAATCCTCTTCATACTGCTCAAGCTGATTTTTTCTCTGCCAGTAGCAGCAAATACAGTTTGGATTCAGTTTGTGGGTGTGTACCGAAGAGTCAGGCAGCTTCAGTGCTAACCATCAGTAATATTTTCACTCTTCTCCAGCACCGGCCTGCTGAAAGGCAACATGAACTATTTCTCACCTCTGACTAAGGTCAGTTCCTGTTGTTCCCTCTCTTGTTCAGAGGGAGAAAGTAGGGAGCGGAGCATTAAAGTCAAAGGCAAAATTCCAGCTGACTTTAGTGACAGCTAACAGGGGAGAAGGCCTGAATCTCCAAAGTACCGAGATGTGTGTGCCAAGACCCTTAACACTCAAAGATTTCATTTCAACTCTGAGGATGCTTAGAACTGCCCAGGATTGAGCCAACACTACACCACAAACACATTGTGGAAGGAGCAGTCTTTTTCTCACTCCCCCTTGGCTGCTGTTTCCCACAGGATTCCTTTCTGGGGCACCAGTGAGCCAGTCCAGCAGAGCAAGCTGAACTGAGGCAGTTGGGTAACTGTGAAGATTATCTGACTTTATTTACCCTGTACTTCTGGCTTTTCCCTTTCCAAGGGATGGCTTATGTATAATGGAGTGTAGGGCTTTGAGGTGAATTTCGTGTCCTTGGAAAATCAATCTCATCTCTGTAAGGAAGCAGGAGACCTCGCAGCCCCTCAGGGTATTAACCAAATGTATTTCCATCTCTCAGGGATGTTGTTTACGCAGCACAAACCAGTCCAGAGCGGTGAATGGTATACTTAAAACAAGGTCCTCTAACATTTGGATCCACCCTATCCCTCAACTTAACAGATACTTGATACTGATCAAGTGACTCACTTCATTAAGAAATAAACCCTGCTGTGTTCCCGACCTCCAAACAAACAGTGCAAAGCCTCCAAGCAAACAGTGAGCCCCATTGTCATCTGCTGAGTCCTTTCTCTGTCCTGAAGATGCACACCGAGTCCTGGGCTCAGCAGCAGCACTGACTCTGTTTTTCCGTGGTGGTGTGTGCCAGCCGTGGGCATGCAGCAAACCCTCGTCTGTGCAAAACGCTCCCGGTGTGCCCCTGCGACAGAGGGGCGAAACAAGGTGATCCTGCTCTGGCAGGGGGGTTTGATTAGATGATCTCCAGATGTCCCTTCCAAGCCCTCACATTTTGTGATTCATAAACTGGAGGTAGACAGTTCATTTCTGTAGCAAGACAGGAGCTGGTGCTTGTTTGTTCCCAGTTAGAGGGAGTTCCTCCTGTTTTAACCATTCCCCTGGGCTTCTTCCTTGTGTTCAGCAGCAGCATCTGCCAGCCCCTGTCCACAGAGCAGAGCACAATATTGGTACAAGTAAGCCAGTATCAGGTGGTGTTCAAGATGCATGTAAGAGCCTTGGTTAAAACAGTCTCAAAAGGAAGTAACTGTAAGATAACACAGCCCTATGCCCAGAGCCAAGTAGCCCTTTCCTGAGCAGAATGGGGACAGCCACGTCCCCAGGTGAATATTTACACCCTTTGCATCACCAAGGACAGATTTCACTGGGAGCCCAGAGCCAGAGGAGAGGGATTACTTCATTGCATTTTGCGGTTACTTCTTTATCTGCTCCACTTCAACAAATGTACTAATCACTGGCGGTTCACTAAATGCCATGGAAACCCCAGGGCACATGGTGAGATCATCTGCCAGCACTCTTTTAAGATTTTTCTGTTTAAGAACCATTTTTAAGGCTGTAGGGGGGAAAAAAAAAAAACACAGCACAAAACACAAACACAAAACAAACAAGGGAAGGTTCACTGAGAATCATTTCCACAGCTGGAAGTAGATTTTGTCATAAGCCCTGACCATACAAGCTGCCTCAAAAAGGCAAGAGTTTATAGCCTCATACAGTGACTAGTCAAAATATGTTTTGATATAAGAATTGAAGACTTTTGCTTTTTCCAATGGCATGTGAGCTACTGCATGAAATGTTTATACTTGTCTTTTATTAGAGTCTGCTTTTTATATCAGATCTCGAAACATCAGTGGTAACATCCTTCAGCTTTCAATTTGATAGAAAAAAAGTGTCTTGATCAAATACAACAAACGTCCCACAAAGATTCTTGAAAGTACTGTTCTCTTCAGAAATATCCAATTCGGTAGACAGTCACCTGAAAATACAGAGCTTATGAACGTTGTATTCACAGTTTGGCAGGCTGTAGGGTGGGGTTTTTTCCTGGATTTCCAAACTGAAGAAGAATGACCAACCTGCTGATGACTAGAAGTACAAAAACTGTGGCAAGAAAAGGGTTTAAGGCAGCACAATGACATTGCAGAAAGAGAAACAGTTTGGTTCAAATCATTAATTTTTCAGATATTTGAGTATTGCCACCTAGTGCAATCAGCTTATTTGTGGGCAATTAACACCTATTCTTCTGCCCTGAGAAGGTGCTTTTGCTCTAGTGGTGTCAGCTATTTGTCACTAATACTTGCTTTTCAGGGAGGAGCCTGGTTCTGCTTTCTATACAATAATCACAGGTTTTGAAATAGTAAAATAATAAAGGTCCAGGTTCAGCCAGCTCTGAACGCCAGTTGAGCAGGGAGTTAAAAAGAGCAGAAAGAAGGGAATGAGGTGGTTGAGGGGAACATGGAGTAAATACTAACTTTGAATTAAAGCCCTCCCCAGCACACAGTCCTGAGATAGATCTCCACCAGCAGAGAAGGAGGATGATGATGGTTAAGTGACCCATCAGACCAGGTGTGTGAGTTCTGTGGGCAATGGCTCTGGTTGGTTTCCCTCTGAAGGAGCTCATGTGCAGCTGAAGGGGCAGGAAGGCATCATCTCCGAGGACAACAGTTTTCTGGAATTCCTGTACAGGTCTTGCTAATTATAGCAGTTTTCCCCCAGGTCCATAGCCATGGCTGTGTTGCTGCTTTGTCTGGCTGGCTTCTTTTTTTCTGGTTGATTCTGCCTGAGCTGTTTTGGCTGCGGAAGGTCAATGCCAGCACTGCCAGGGCCAGTGGAAACACGTTTGGGGGACAAAGGGAAATGGACCATATGCCCCAGGAAAAAGTAAAAAAAAAACTGTCCAGAGTGAATAAGTTTCTGTTTTCTTCTCCTCCTGTTAGTGAAAGAATTGGTCTTGGAAATGTCTCATTCTGTTTCATTTTTACATAATGCTTTCTCTGTTGTTCATGGGGATTTTTATTTATGCTGGTTGCAGATGGCTTTTTTGTCTTTTTTTTTAGTGCATCAGCGAGAATATTAACCACTAAAGTGAAAAAAATATGTATTTGGGAATCCCCAAAGAAAATATTGGACTTTGTGAAAATACACAACTCTTTCCTGGAATTGCTTGGGTTATTTTCCCTTGAGTCTGGATTTTACTACTCCATCCCTTTACACTGTGGAATTGACATTTATTTATCTTCACAAAGGAGAAATCTATTATTGCATGAAATACTAGCAGTTGCAGCTTGCTGTCAGTGCAGCAAGCAAGTAGTGCTGGTAGAACCTACCAAGAGCAGGTAGACACTGGGGCCTCTTTTGAGTAACTTCTCAGATGAAAAGGTTATAAAGAACATGAAGACTAATCTATTTGGAAGATAGATTACAGTTAGGTTACAGGATACGTGAATGACACCCATTCACTTTTCTGGGAGGGGAATTCATCTGAATTGACTAACTTCAGAATGAGGTCTTTGAGTCCAACATTGAGACTTCTTAAAAGAGGCAGTGATGAAACTCATTTCCATACCTGGCTCGCTCTCTGTTTATGAGGTTATATGCCTACCTGCAGTTGGAAGAATTTTATGCAAAAAAATGTTGAAGCAAATCAATCAAATGAATGGTTTATATATTGCAAAAGAGAAGATATTCCGAGGAAGTTTGTGTGGCTGGCTGACATAGCTTTTTTTAGTTCAAACTACATGATTGTAAAATATATAAATGTATACATTTCTGTATCTTAAAACGTGGAGTCATGGGAGACAAAGCATAGGAGATGTCTGTAAATTGGTGAATAATGTTATATTTATCTTCCTCTGGGCTGCACTGGAGGGGCGGTGGTCAGATCCCTCCACAGCCAGCTATTCATTCCTCTCATTGCTAGTCGAGATTCAGTTCCATCTGCCCCTCTACATCTTCTGTTCATAGTGATACTGCCTTTCCCTTCCTTTTTCTTTCTTCTGTAGCTCCTTCTCTTTGCAACCCATTTCTCTTAAAGCTGGAGGTCCTCAATTTTTTAATTGCTTTCTGAACTGTTCTGACAAGTTTGCTTTCTGTAGCTGGTCTTCTCTGCTACCAAGTCTTGTCCACATGTGGAAGTTTGTGTCCTCGTGTCTTCTCCCCCAAATGTCTAAAGATTCATAATTGCTAAAAAGACGAAAGAATAGAAAGAATCAACCTTGCATCCCCCACTACGAAGTACAGGAATCTTCTGTTTCAGTGCATGCTTTACTGTAATTTCACTGAACATTTTGTCTCTCTCTTTGGACCAAAGAAAACACAATAAAATTTCTTTTCATCTCATTTCTCAATTACTAGTAAAGCAGCACACCCTTATGCACAGGCCTAACATCAGTCCACTTATAGGTCAAGGTGTGAATAACGCTAATAAAAGAAAGCTTGAGTCATTTGATTGTGTGTTCTCACCTGTGAATAGAGTAAAGAAAACAGAGCTATAATATATGGAGTTGTGAAAGGGAGTTAGAGAAACGTGAGATAAAATGGCACTCCCTGGCAGGGCAATGGAGCAGAGAGCAGCTTTCAGTATTGCCAGTGTAAGTCAAAGAGTTCCTCTTTTAACATTTAAATATCTATCAAGAAGAGTAAACACAAAGGCTATTTGGAGTATGCCCACTGAATAAGTCACCTCTGTTGTGTTGGAGTTATCTGGAAAATTGGAAATTATCAGCTTGGCAGAATTTTTTTAACAGCTCAGTAGCCAAGCAGTTGATTCAATAAATATTAAAAATAAACCAGGTTGGCACTATGCCTTCATGTCAGTCAAATAACGTTAAAATAATTTGATAGTCGCAGAACTTGACCATGCTGGCTGACAAGAGAGATTTTAGGCTGGAAGTTATGTGGAGGTAAATCTCCAACACAGGAGGTGCACTGACTGGAGTTACAGCAGCAGGACACTGCTCGGGCTTTAGGGCTCACATGTTCTGTTCTGAGACGAAACTGGAAAAAAGCCAGCAACAATGAATGCAGATTTCCCAATACCTTGAAAAAAAAAATAGTAATTTCTTCCAGGTTGAGGGAAAAATAGTTGGCTTCTCTCAACTTAGCCAGGGTTTTGTCTCATGTGGGCTTTAAAAATTCATTAAAAATTCAAAACGACACCCATCAATATATTCAGCAAAGACAGTTGAAATAAAGCATTGAACTGGGATCAAGCACACTGCTGCTGTTACACCACAGCCTATGTCCTGCTGAAGTGCTGCTGTCTGCACCGCTGGCTCTGGAGGTGGGAGCCAGATTTCTGCATCCAAATGAGCTGACTCTTCATCAAACCACGGTGCCAGGCTGCGCGTCTTGTTTTGCATGTCTATTTCTAAAAATACGGGTTGTTTGTCAGGTTGTTTGTTCTAAAAATATAGGTTGAAAGACAGTTTAGAAAAGCTGGATCTCTGTATAGTCCCAAGGATGGAGCACAGATGTAGGGATGGCAGCGGAGCAAGCCAAAAACTAGCTGTTAGAGAGGTCTTGTTCCCTTTCCTAGCTATCACAGTTTACTTTCCTGCTGCTGACCACATCTCAGGAGGCCTTTATTGCTTCGGGTCACCTCCATCCTTGAGGCATCTGTGGCAGGTCTTGCTTGAAACATGCCACCTTGAAGACAGTCACATCCCCTGTGTCCATGCAGTCCCATTACCTCACCTCCCTCCTTCACTGCCACACCTCTCTGCTACAGCCAACATGTTTTTTCTTTCTTGGTGTGGATGCCACACTCACAAGAAGACAGAAGTTGCATATGAAGTGATGTTATTTGTATCAATTATATATAATTATATACTTAATTATATAATCACACATATATAATATATATACATGATATAATTATATAATAAAAAGACAAATTCTATGAAGTGCTATTCACTTCATATGCAAACTGTGAGCACTGATCATATAAAATTACATATAGGATTTCTAAATTAAGTGATATATGGTATCTTGTTTAATTAATATACAAGTAGATATAATAGCATACATTAATTACACAAAAAAATAATTAAACAACTGGGTTTTACATAAATACTGCAGTTTGGTTAAGATCTAGCTCTGACAAAATGCCTGTGTTAAATATCCACACAGGGTGGAAGCAGAAGCGTACACTCAATTTTTCACCATCAGATTCCAGATGCCCTCTGTAGAAACTATGCATGCCCATTCCAAACTTGGGTCCAGAAATCCGACTTCTGCAGAATTTCAGGTCCTGAAATGTATTCAGAGCCAACAGCCATAAAATCCCCAGCACAACACTGGCCCCGGTACGTCATGGGGCTGGTCTGTGAACACGGGGTTTTTCCTTTGGCTGACGTGATTTTTTTTTACCTGCTCACGTCCTGCCCTGGCGACTTGGCAAAGCAGTCAGAGCAATCGCAGGGCACTCCCGGGACCGCTTCTGTGTTGTTTGCATTCTGCACCTTCTCTCACTTAAACCCCCTATTTGACAGCATGCAAACGAGCAGCCAAATACTTCTGTGAAACAAGGAAGCCTGAAACCCGTTGCTGCGATTTTTTTAAAGCTTCAGGGAGGAGGAATGAGAGGATGGGTGGAATTCCTCAGAGAGGGAGGGATCAGCTGGTTTACAAATTTCTTTCCTTTGCAGCGGGTGGAGAAGTAGAAACAGGTGAGAGGAGGGGCTGGGAATTTTAACAAACCCACTTCTGCTGCCACTAAGCAGTTTTCTTCATCTGTTGATGATCAGGGCACGCTGCAAAGGCAGCGCTCAACACCCCGGCACTCCCACGCTGCGAGCCACGATCATGCTTCGTTGGGTGTGAGGTCTGTCAGCTCAGCATTCAGGGGTTAGTTTGTTGTTTTGGGTTTTTTTTCCCCCCAGGAAAAAAATTAAACAGCTGACTAAAAATGGCAGGGAAAAATGAACTTAAAGAAGACCCTAGAACAGCCTTGAAACCCGTTTGAACCACGCTGTTGTGACAGCCTGCATCCCACGTGTGCGCGCATGTTTCCATGAGAATTTACTAATACATCCAGCGTTAATTACCCACTCACGTCCTGAAGCAAGGCTGGGAATGAATTTCAGGAAAAGCGATGTTTGTTTTGCGCGGGCGCCCACATCCCATACACTTTCGGTCCCGAGGAAGCTGCCCCGTATCTCCACCCCGCGCACACACACTCGTGTCCGTAGCTGTGGGCAGCGAGTGAGGAGAAGACACGGAGCGCAGGGCGGCCGCGGTACCCCGCGTTTACCCCAGCACGGAAAGCCTGAGGAGCACCAAGCCCCGTGTGTAGCCGCTGCTGCCGCCCCGGCTGAGGCCGGGCAGCTGTTGCCGGAGCAGAGAAAGGGATTGGATTTCACGGGCTGTGCGATCTGCGGCAGCGCTCTCTGGCTTGGGGATAGCAATAAGCCTCACCCAGGCTCAGCCATCCCCTTTCTGCCCGTAGAGGAACGCCCCGGTCGACATAGAAGGAAAATTGTTTGCTGAATTTCTGCGCAGCCCTCCTTCCAATTGCTGGAGAGAGAGAGGGGGAGTGAGAGAGTTTGAGGCAGGCTCTGCACTGGTGTTCTGGGCTATTTCAACTTCAGGGCAACTTTAGAGAACTTCAGTTATTTTTGGTAAGTTTTTGTTGATATTTTTTTAAAAAAAACAACCCACCCCACCCCCCTTTCTTTCTTTTGAATTTCTGATGCAGATTGCACAAGTTTGCAGTAGGAGATGGGCTTTTAAACTTGCAAAGAGATGTGGGCGTGTGTATTTTGCGTCCTTTGATACAGAAACTGGACATCCTGATTATAAGGACATAATGTTCCCCGCTGCTGGACCCGATAAGTAAAACCTGAAGATGCTGTGTGCTAAGCGATACTACTAGGGAAAAGCATGGCCACAACTTCAGCCAAGGTGCACCCCAGCTGGTGCAAAAACTTTCTCTCCTTTTGGTGTATGGGAAGAAGTGAGATCAGGGCTGAGCAGCCTGGTAAAAAGTTTCTGATCCACATTTTTAATGCAGGGGTTTCAAGCTTGTGCGCTCCCAAAACTTTCTGAGGGACACTGGTTCTCAGTCCTATACCCGCCCCTCCATTCAGTAATCTTTATTCCAGATCAGGGATGTTGTTTTTCTTACTTCCTCTGTCTGTATACTTAACCCATCGTATGATCTCAAAGATAGGGAAACTCTCCTTTGTAGTACACCGAGCCAGTCCCAGTTGTTGCGATGAATTGCAAGGTGCAAATTGTGATTTACTTACAGTAAAGTTGGTTTCTGACGACTATGAGTTTTTGCTGTATGTTTTCTCCTTTGATATGGTTGGATTTTTATAGTATCTGTCCTACGAGAGGAATTCTATTTGTGTGGATATTATATCTTAATAGATACCATTTGTAATATATATATCATAATATACTGACTTGGCACTAGGACGTCTGTAGGTTAGTGGTATTTGAGACTGAGATTAACCTTGAAGCATTTAAAAACCAGATCCGTTACCTTGGTCAGTGGAAATGGGACCCTGTATGTGTTGACTGCCAGGCTGCTGAGGCTAGTTCCCAAAGTGCTAGGAAATATGCTGGGTACAATTATTCTGTCCACCTGTCTAGGTGTTTTGCTCCATCCATGTACCTTAATGTGTTTCTGAACACATGAATACACATGATCAGAAGTAGGATTTGTACCTGTTGTAGCTACCTGTATAGAGAATGGAAAATAAATGTTCTTAAAGCTTTCATAGAAAAGAGAGAAAACATTACTCGCATGAGAGAAAACACCAAAAGTATATCCCTCTACAACAAAAATAATCATTATTCTTTATAATTTATGGAACAAGAAATACAGAAAGTTGGAACTTAGCTCATGATCACCTGTCGCATGCACACAGGAAAACTTCTAAGTATTGCCTTGCTATATCTCTTACTAAAATAAAGAAAAAGTATAGGGAATTTTGCATATCCAAGCAAATCAGAGGAAAAGAAGCTTACAACAGCCAATTTACTTCAAAAATCTGTCCTAACGTAAGTCAAAAATCCAGCATGAAAAGTTTCAAATGTTTAACAGCACAGGAAAACATACAACATCTCAGAATTTATTGGGTTTTATTAGCTATGTTTAAAAATGATAAGTGTGACTGGAACTTTTAATTGCAGTAATTCTATAACAATGGAGTTAACAATAACTCTTCAGCAATAAACTGAAAACTATAAATCTGTGCCGGGTGCTCTGCAGTGCTGACATGTTCCATGATGGCTGTAGCTTTTCTGTGGAAGCATGTAGATTTGCTAGCTAAGATTGCATTTTACTATCTTTGGTGTGGCACTCTCGTAAAGTAAACTCTACTATTAGATTATGAGGCTTGTGTAAATCTCCGACTGAAGTCGGTTTGACTCCAGTCAGTGCTCGTAAGCAATCCATCGAGGATGGCTCTCTTCCAACCTCCTCTGCAGCGGGTGTTAACGTCTCTTCAGTCAGACAGGGAAGCGCTGATTTCTAGCACTGATTCGCCAGGCGTTTGGCGATGGCACATATTTTCTGCTTTTAATTGTCTTGGACGCTCAGTCTGTATTCACAACTATGAGGTCAACGTGCCTCTATTCACTTTTGGCTGTACTTGAAGCTCATCACTGAAACAAAATCCAACAGTCTGTAATGCATAGTCAGGGGAACAGCTATGATTGGAGTTAACCTCTGGTCGACTTCAGTGGGTTCAGTGTCCCGTGCTCGGAGGCACCCAGGAACTTCACACTTTACTTAACGTTGTTACTGTGAGTGGAGGGAGTAGGGCGTACAGCATCGGGATCTTACTGAAGTGTCATGTCTTTTATGAAAACACAGGAATGTATATTCCCTTGGTTTGAACCTCTAAAGATGCACAGAGCTCGGGGTTGGGTATTTTTCCTCGAGTTTCCTACTAGGGCAAAGAAGTCAGTTCATCCTATGCACGTGCAAAACCCTGAGGCATTTCAGTGCGATTTTCTTCTGGGATTCCTCACCTCAGCAGACCTAAATAATCAGAATATAAAGCAGTGTATTTGAAAGGTGTGGAAGTTACTGGCTTATATTCTGAGTAAATATTTGGGTAAATAGATTCAATCTATTTTTTCCGTCTAGCTATTTTTGCATTCCACAATGTCCCTCACGTTAGGGAACAGCAAAATAGGCACTGGAAAAAAATGTCTCACTGTGTTTCGGGGCTCAGTGTTGCAGGTTCAATCCAAACCCGTAAGATTGCGAAAGGCTTCAGCATTAGCCCTGCTCTGAGTGAGGAGGAGACCTGGCGCTCTGCGCCGGCACAGGCAGACCGAGCAAGGGTGACCTGATGCTTTCAGGCAGTTTGCCACGTCCTTAAGCCCGAGTGTGCTAAAAAACTGTTTTACTGACAACATCATCTAACAACTACTGCTGTTCCTGCTTCCCTTAGCTCTAACTTCCAATCTGCCTCACAGGCTTTTCCCTCCAAAGCCAAGCGGTGGAGCAGCACCGAGCGTGATGTAGGGGATTCAGCTCCCGAGGGAGCTAAGATTAAACCCCACCAAGATGCAGTTGCCATCTCTCCACATGCAACAGAAATCAAGACAATGCTTTTGTGGCAAGGAAGATCCTTTGGATGATCCCCAGCTATGCCTGGCCCCAGTGAGGGGCTACACCTAGGGAAACTTGCTAAATCCATGTGTTTGCTCATCTCACTCTGGATTTTAAAGTCAAGGCTGGAATTAATTATTTTATGTTGGAAACCAAAACTCCAGGCTAGGAGAGGACATTTCACATACTAAACACTTCCTACTAACATGTTTACTTCCTGAAAGGAGGCTGTAAGTAGCCAAATATCTGGAAGTAACTGCTGACTTATTACGGAGAAAAATATGTGGAACACCATCTATATCTGACCAAACACATAGTCCAGAGTAGTTGGAAAAAGTTAAAACATGTTAAGGTTATTATGACATGTAAGTAATAAATAAGCCAGGGGAACTGATATGGGACCCATCTGCTCCTATGACACAGGGACGGCAGCTCTGCAGGGAGCGAGTCCTAAGCCATGGTAACAGCCCAAATCCCAGCGAAATTCCATGGAGCAGGAATGTGAGTGCCTGAAGAAGAGCAGGCACCGAGCCCACTTCATCTGCCCAATAAAGATAGTAGTGTCTTCAGAGGGCAAAGTTATCTGTTTTTCGAAAACACAAACAAGGAGATAAGGTTTATATGCTTGCCAAGCCTCCTGATAAACACTCAAGACTCCAAAGACATCGTAACTGTTCTTCACTGTTGGGCAAATGTTATTTCATCTCTGTAGTTAAGAGAACAAACGTCACTTAATTTTGATAGCGGTGGGCTGTGCCTGACATTCGCAGAGTCAGGGGAGCAGCCGTTATCCACACAGCCATCTGATTTTAAATACCTTTCTACCTGCCCGCTGGCCTCTCAGCTCTTCCCCTTTGAAGAGCAGTGTGTTTGCTGCCTGTTGGCCAGCACTGAACGGCAAAAGTTTCAAGCTGCACATATTTCTTCCCATTTCTACTAGTCCTAGCTAAATAGTCTTAATAAACTGCTATAGATACAAAACCTTTCACCTTGTAGTGGGTCCTGCAAGCTCACACATCCATCCCTGTTTTTCCTAAGTATCCCGCACTACGTACCAGTCGTAGAAAACTAATGTCATTTTGTTTTCCACCAGTCACCTCTTCATTTACTTGCTGAGTGGTTTGCTCAGTGCCCAGCCTTTTGACTTTCAGCCAGGCACCATGCTCTACTTTTCTCTCAAAATAAGTAAAAAAAATAATTGTTAGAAATCAGCTTTTAGTGAACCTCAAGGAGGTTAGCAGCTCTTCCTCAAATCAGATAAGGATTCAAAAGGCTGGGCTGGGTTTTTCTGTTTGAAATGTGTGCAGGTTTATTGAAAGGTATATGGGCCAAAGATCTGTGAAACTATTACAACAAAGCAAGTGGTTTCAATTACTGGTATTTCCTGATGTGAGCTGAACCTTCCCTATTCCTGCTTCTAAAATCAGCTGAAAGTAAATGATTTACAAGAATGCAAAAATGTCATTAAGCATTCCCCAAATATTTTAATATATGTCAGAGCTAATCTGATTTATACTTTAGTGAAAGGTTACATTGATTTTTATATGAACTGTGTCCTCACACTCGACTTTTTTTACATAATGGGCTTGATTATGAGAGAAAAATTATTTGTCCAATGAGTAGCTCAGACAACTCAGAACCTAATTAAAATAACCAGTTAGAGCTCATTTTGGAGTCAAACTGAGCATTTTCACATGGAAATGACTGCATGCAGCATTTGGACTCATGTTGATGGTTGGCTACAAAGGCAATGATGCGTGCAGTTGTGATGCTAACTTACGAATTAGGCTTCCTATGAACAGACAGTGCTAGAGTGGTCGTGAAGGGTAATACATTCTCAGGTTCTGCTGTCACTCTCTTATTTGGGGGCATGTGTTGGACTAGAAAGTTACTGACCAGGTTAAGTGCTGTAAACCTGACTTTTGAAAGTTATTTCACACACAAGTATTTATAAGGGGACATTTCAGTGATTTATGGAGCTGGTTGGAGGCAGGACCCCCATAGAACTGTTATGAAAGGAATACATTTAGTAATGGCACTGTGATCTTACATCTGTATTTGGATTATATAGCCACAGTGGATTTAACAACTGCTTCAGTCAGTCTAAGGGAAATCCTTGAATGAAGTAGTTTGGATAGAGACAGCAGGAGAAATTATATTTTTCTTTTTCAAATATATCCTTCCTCAGAGATTAAAAAGAAGCTTTTGGGTAACTGTGTGGGTTCTGCCAAGAAAGCTCATCACAGAGATCAGGGCATTAATTACACAATTATAATGTATGCATTGCATGCTTCACCAGCCAAAGATATATATATCGTTATTTATTCTGCGTAAACCATAAAACCCAGAGAGGAAGCCTAGCACTTGCAGATAAGCTCAAGAATTAATGCAATCTCTCCTAAATATACCAACTTGTTTCTTAGAAAGATGACAGGGTGCTCAGTGCATGTGACAGCATATCATCCCTGAGTCTCATGGTGGGGAGATCAGAGCAGCGGTCAGGAGTCTCTGAGGAGCCCAAGCAAACTGTCCACAACACATTTTTCCAGGAGCTTTGCCCCATGCTTCCCTCTCCTGCTGTCCCTTTCTCCCTTTTTCTGCTTTGGTACCATGGATAAACAGTCCTGGTCCTGCAGAACCACTTGCATCCCGACCCTACAGCCATCCCTGGTCCATGGGCTTCTCCCAGAGACCTGTACCACCATTCCCTTTTCGCTGCTGGTGAGCACAGCAGAACTGGGAGCATGGGTGAGTACGCGAACGGGTGGGTTATGCCTGTTCAGAGGCCAGGCTGCTCAGAGAGCACTGGAAAATGCAGCTTCCCAGAGTGGCAGGAACTCAGCAGCTGTAGGTAGGGGGAATCTGGTAGCACAAATGTTGTTTGGAGGGCAGCCGTTTTGTCATTTTGGGGCCAGCACACGGTAGCCACCTGTGTCAGCAGTATTTCCTGTACATCCAGTCAGTGCCAGGCAGTCCCAGTAACCTGCAGTCTTTGGAGCACGTTGCCGTACAAATGCAGAAACGTCTTTCTCTCTTGATTTAAAAAATTATGCTATCCCTCCCTTTCAGCATAAGACCATGGCTTGCCCAGGAGACAGCTGCAGAGTGCAGCAGCACAGAAAGCTGTGGTGGGCAGATGGCAGAGCAGGTGGGTTGGTGGTTAAGCAGGTGGGGTGTTTGCATGCAGGTGAATGGTGCTCAGCCCGGCAGCGTGATGCTGGCAGGGGTGTTCCAGGCACTCATCACTGGAGGGACTCAAGGTGCTCTGAAACAAAGGGGTTTAAGTAGCTGAATCGGATAAACTTGTTGGATGTGGACCACAGCTGATGGCAAGGCTTGGGTGGGACAACCTATGGAAAAAAACTCGACTTCTTATTTTCAGTTTCTAGAGGTTTTTTTCTGAAGAATAGTTTAAATTCATACAGCACCTGTGAAGGAAGCTTGTAACTGATCCACCTTCAAGTCGTTTGCAGGCTGGTGTCTCTGGGGTCAGTCTGACTGGCAGAGGCAGCGTTGAGAGAAGATACCCTGGCAAAAAGACAAGTTCGAGAGCAGGGGAGCCCACAGCACACCCCACTGCCAGAACATCAGAGATACTGCCTAAAGGTGCCTGCAAACCCTTCTGATGCAGTACAGGAATAATCAATGACAATCCCGGAGCAGGGGCAGAAGCAAATGGCAGTAAAAGAAAAACAGTGATATTTTGGATTATTTCTCAAGGGTGCTGAGAGAGCAGCCAACAGGGCCACACACACACATGTCCAGCCACAAAACTGTGAAAACCAGTGTGGGTGAGACAACTCCAGGCAGCAAAATTCCTTTTTGCCCCTGTGGGCAACCACAGCCTTTCCAGCGAGGGGAAACACCTTGTAGGGTTTGCATCAGACCCATATTCTGTGGAGCTGTATGGGCACTTAAGCAGCAAGACACACAGCAGTCCTCGCAGGGGCCAGGGTGTTTGGAGTGTTTCTGCTGACCGCTCCCCCTGTCATTCTCAGCTGTGTTTTATTAATTTATTTGCACTCCTTTGTGTTTGGGGCTCATTGCTGGTTCCCGTTGAGTCTCTGCCCTGCTTTGAAAAATGGGGATTGGCGTCAGCAGATCTCCACCCTGCCGTGTGATAGGGAAGCAGCACTTTTGCAATATTCTCCCAAGTTGTGACATGCATTGAAAACCGGTCTTCTGCCAGCAGTCCTCTGTGTGGGGAACTGCAGGTAAATTCAGGTGCTGCAGGTAAATTCAGGTGCTCTCCACTATCACACTGTTATTTCACTGCCCCTGAGCAGTGCACACAGATACAGCCCGTGAGCCTGGACCTGGTGTTTTCATTTGCACCAGAGAAAAGGGAGAGTGAAAGAGGTATAACAGACCATGAGCATTTTCTCCTGACCACAAATCCTTCTCTTTTAAATGCCCGGGAAGGGATGGGAAGGGAGGGAAAACCATCATCTCTAATCCAAAACAGGAGCCGGCTGTCACACCAGCACAAACAGACCACGCTAACTCCTCCACTAACTCCGTTCTTGCGAGGAGACAGAGATGGACTGTGATAAGGTTTTGGCTCATAGACACTCTTGAAATTACGTGCGAGGCCAGCCAGAGCCTGCACTCAGGGGAAGGGAACAGGGACTTGCTATGTTGGCACAGATAAGTTGTAACAAGGAGTGATGTCCTTGACCTGGCTGCAACAGCCCTCAGGAGAAGGAGGGAGAGTTTCCTGCTTTGCAGAAGGCCATGTCCCTGGCATGAAGGCAGACTCAAATCTGTCAAACTTAACTATTGTTGCACAAAAATGGCACAACCCGGCCGTGTTTGTCAAGACTTATTCTTGTCATTTATTGCTGCTGCAGTCTGACAACAAGTTAAGGTCCCCACCGTGCTAAGTGATCTATAGCCACCTACTGGGACATGCTCAGAGGACTCAAAAGCTTTGTGTCAAGCAACTTGAGCAAAGTGGAGGTGGCAGCAATGAGGAAATAGTGGATAAGTTTTACAGAGAAAGAAGGAAGGCTTTTCTGGGCTGTGTTTTGGTTTGTTTCATTGTCTAGAAGATGTCAGAAATTCTCAGCCGTAATAAATCCCTGTTGGCTGGAGCAAAGCCGTGGATGCAGTTATCCAGCAATGTGTTTGCGGAGGAGGCACATAGTACAGCTGAGCACGGGCACTGCGATCTCACCGTGTATGGCATCTCCTGCTGCTGTCCTGTGGAGGGAGGGATAGAGACCTCTGTTTGGAGACCTGAATGCAAAATCTTGCATACGTTTGTCTTCTAGTCAAGAAAAATGATGGAGTTCTGCAAAAAGGAGTTAAGTATTTTAAGCAACCTGCAGCTGCTAAAGTTTTTGTTCCCATTGTTATGCCCCTTGGGCGTTCGGGGGAGAGAAGGAGGTGATGTACAATGCTGCACTTCTTTTTAGCTTCTGTCCAGCTCCCCTGAAGTACCCTTCAGTAGCCAGAGCAACACATTGGCAGCAGAGTTACAGCAGCAGCAGCACAACACTTAAAACTCCCAGCTGGATTTTTATGATGACAGGCAGGAAAAATGGAGTGGCATTCGCCTCGAGGGTAAAAAAAAAAAATAAAGGAGGGCAAGTAAGAATGTGTTCAACTGCTCAGAGACATGAACTCACCTTGGGCTGAGAGCATTATTTTGCTGACAGGACGTGACTTATTCCCATGGAAATGAGATTTACATTGGTTTTGGAAAATACATGGAAGTGGCCCTCCACACAGACACCATAGATATCTTAATGGGCAACTTTTAAATATGTGGACATTCTGTTCACAAAATAAATTAACAGAAAATTAGTGCTAATTGGCCATCAGTCTTTAAGCAGACCTGAAGTGGGTTCAATGCAAGATCCTTCCTAAGAGACCTTCCTACCTTTCTACAAAGTAAAAAGGTATAGAATCTTGTTTTGCATCTATATATGCAAAAATCATGATGCAGTATTTTTTTTAATACTAATAGATAAGTCTATTCACTGCTCAGATGAGTTGTAAAAATAGTATTTTTGTAATTAGTGGTTCTTTGCAAAGTCATATATAGAGAGACAATGCATATTTATATAGAAGTAGTATGTGCTTAGATGAGTTTTGCACTGATAGGCTTGTTGGAAGAGAAATCACTTTGAGTTGTCCATTAGGGCTGGATTCAGTAGAAATATTGACTGACTTGACTGCAAGCCTTGGAAACGATCAGAGTATTCAAAGCTTAGGCAGTCAGATGCCTGCTTTAATTTCTATTGACAAAAGAAAAGGAGGGATGAGTAAATGTAAAACATTTCCTTCCAGCATTGAGCTAAGAGAGGCAGCACAGTGCAGGGAAGAGGTGGAATCCAGGACATCTGGGTTGTATTTATTGCTGGCTCTGTTGCCAACTTGCTTTGTGACTTTGAGCAAGTCATGGCTTTTTTATTTGCTACCTTACTTTCTGTGAGGCAGAGAGAGCCTGCTTTTACATGGTGCTCTGGGTAGGTGTAGGGGCTTCCTCGGTGACCATGAGCAAATGGTGCAGTTGCCACGCTGGCATATTCATGTGCATCAGGCAATGCTGCCTGAGTGATCAATACCCCAGAAGGTGCAAGGGGTAGCTATGCCCTTTGAGAGCCCAAAGAGAAAGATGCTCATTAAGTGGAACTGCACCTGGATAAATACATATCCATAACTACTAGTAACCAGTGCCTTCTGCTACCACAGATCAGAAAATACAGGAGCTGGGTTGACAAACCTCTTTCATCTATACTTAATGATCTCTTATTTTATTTACCTGCACCACTCCCAGGGAAGAACAGTTGCTTTTAGGGTAAATCGCAGGGAATGAGGTAGGTAGTTTGAAATAGGCTCTGTACGGTGCTTCCAGTACCCCAAGCTGTTTTCAGTTTCTCAGTGTAGAGGAAAGAAACTTGGCACACTTTTTTTTTTCTCTGTAAGATGTAATTTCTGCCAAATGTGAAGAACCGAAAAAGCATGTGAAAGCAGAGAGAGTCATATATGGCCTTCTGCATGTCACCAGCAATTGCTCTGTAGTCCAGAAGTGATATTTAGGCTATATCTGGAAAACTTCTGCCTATGTCTGACTTGTTTTTGGTTTTCACCTAACACTGATGTCTTAATGCTGCTTGCTGTATACATCGTTTGAATTCATGACTAACCTACAAAATGCTTGCACTTGTTTTCTAAAAGTGTTTATTCTTACAAGGATGCAAGCATGATTAATGTGTGCTCTGCTGGATTTTACAAGATGGGATCAAAGCTGACCTCAGCCCACATCACAGTCTGAATGACAAGATGAATGTGATGTAGCATGCCATACATCAGTTTCACTCAGGTCAATGGATGTGTTGCTTGAGTAGGCACAGAATAAAATCTCAATACTTCAAGATGTGATCCTGTGGCACTAAATGACCAGCAGGTATCATCTGAGTCCTACAGATTTTTGGAAGCTTCCATTTATGCCACTGTCAAGCTTATCCTATTGGCAGGTCAAGATGTCTTTCTTGAACAACCCCTTGGAAATACCTGGAACACTAGAGTTTGGGCAGTCCTACTTCTCCACAAAGCTCTAAATGAACTCAAGACTCTCTGCTGAGTGTTGGGATAGATGATGGAAGAACTTGCCACAAATTGTGATAATCCTATACCTTTGTGCACAGTATAAATCGGTGAATAAAGATGTAATATGCAGTCTAGAGCCAGAGTAATTAATAGAAAACTAAGAGAGAAACTGTGTGTACACTATACAGCAACACTCTCCATTATTTTTTTAAGCCATGAAGGAAGGAGGTTATTAAGAATAACAGGGCAACACTAGTATAAATTGTGCCTGACATAACACAGCTTTGTTGTAAGCTATCCTAGTTTAGGAATCACTTTAGTTGTATTGGTTTTCTCTTTTCTGCAGGGTACATGATGTAGTCTTCTACCTGCACTAACATACTTGACAACTTCAATCAGTCAGCTGAACTGGGGTGCAAGACACCTGGGTTCAACCTCTGATCTGGTGGGTGGTACAGTCACATCACCTCTCCATCTCTGCTTCCCACTCTGTCCATCGTCCTCTCCCTTTGGCTCCCCCCGTTTTTCTGACAGTGGAGAACAACACTGGCTCCTCTCCACTGTCTATTTGTGCAGCATAATGAGGTGTCAGTCTTGGGACAGGCTCTTGGAAACTACCGAAATATAAATTGTGATAGAAATTAATTGAATACCTGAGTCCTAGGTGTCAAAGCAGAGCAGAAAAATGATCTTGAGTAAAGTGGTCTGGATGTTTTAAAGTGTGATCAAAAGCTTCTCCAGATTTCAGAGGCTTAAATCCATCCCTTAACATGCAGCAAGGACTTCCTGAAACATACTCTAGTCCTGCACAGACAGCCTTGCAATGTGAAATAAAAGCTTTGAATCATCATGGGTTAAAACTGGTCATTCCCACAGTTCTCATTTCCTAATGCTTTCCACTCATGATGTTCTTGTTCTTGTTAATGGTAACTCGTGCCAAAAAAAGGTGTTTCCTATCATGTTCTCCTCATATTGTGTGTTGTGGGTTTTGGTTTTTTTATTCCATATTTTCAATCCCCGGAGAGCTAAGGTTAGTCATAAACATGCTTTTGGCTATCAGATTCATGTGTGGTTTGCTATAGCAACAAACAAAAGCATTAGTCAGAAACTGGCATGAAGCTATAAACACATATTTTTTTGTGATATTACCCAGAGTTAGCTTAATTTATGTGGTACACTGTTGCCACACAACTGCATCGTGCTTAGATGATTATGCTTGTTGCATAGGAGCTTCATAGAAAACCCAAAGAATATATTACAGAGAAATAAGCAAGTCTGCTAACTGATGTTGTCATCACAAGCCAAAATCTGCTATTGCACTGGTGTAAATCCAGCTGAACTCCTTCAGAATACGTATTTAGGTCACAGGACAAAATCTGAACCTGAATTTATTAAGAGAAAAATTATCATCAAGAAGAAAAGCACTTGCTTTGCCTTTGCTGTTTTCACCTCCATAACTTTACTGCAGCAGTATGATTAGAGGTAAGCATTATCAGATTGCGGTGGATGGTTTAAGTTCCCTGCCAACACACTTGGAAAACATCATCTGCAGCGTGGCGGGGAGGCAGTGCTTGGTTAAAGATAGTGTCTCTCCGGTTGTGCCTACGCAGCGCTGGGAAGGTGCAGCTCGTGCCGAGCCAGCATCTATCCAGCTGGTCTGGGGATGGAGAGGAGGGACTTGTGAAACAAGTACGGGCTTCCCTGGGGAGTTGGCTGGGTTCGCAGGGCATTCACTGAAATCCCACAGCTCCACAGCTACAGGTCCCTGAGCCAGTTACTTTAAAGGTTGCCCTGAAGGCTCTGCAGAAGTGATGAGTTTTGACTAGGCGGAGTAGGCACATTCCTGTTAATGCTTTATTCCAACCATTTGTCTTCTCTTTGCTGCACCTTTTCAGGAACATGAGCCCTCCTCTTTTTTGACAGCTGCATTTAATAAAAAACACATGCATGAAGAATGTGTTTTCCAGTATCCCTGAGCGGGCACTGCTCAGCAAGGAGAGCTTAAACTTCCCTAGAAATTGTTCAGATAAGTTTTCAGACCCCTATCTTCAGACATATAGCTGTGAATTGTTCATGACCTTCCCTGCTGCAGAAGCGTGCGGAGTATTGTATAAGTAATATCCACATGAGTCCAAGTGGTAAGAGTAACAAAACCCTCAGAGCATTCTTGTACCTACCAGTCCAGAAGTTTTTAATTGGGCCAGTGGTTCCAGCTGCAGAGGATAATCCTGCAGCAACATGTAGTTTGGATGTGTGTGCAAAGGCCCTCTGAGAATGGGTCTTCAAAGTCCAAGGATCACGAACAAGATCTAGCACCAAACACTGCCTGTGTTCCAAAAAAATGAGTTCTTTTCCCTAACTGAACCTGTAAGCAGAAGAGCATGCCCTAGGAGACCCTGCGTTTTAGCCCTGGCCTGTTCACTGTGTCTTGCTTTGTGTCATTTGGTCTGGGTCCTACACACCCTGCCCTGCTGTCATTTCAAAACCTTTCAAGATAATCTTACCACAATGGAAGTGGTAAAAGACGTGGTTTTTGGTTAGCAGCTCCTGAAGTGGGACATACTCTGGGCTACACATGGGTTGTTTTTTCCCTTTTCCCGTCGCTTCCCAGTTGCATCAAGCCCCACATTGAAAGATCTCATTGATTTCTCTGAAAGCAGGGGAACTCTAGCTGTTTGTCTCCTTCAAAGATCAGCCCAGCGCTTTTCTGTTGCCTTTACTCCCTGTTGGTCAAATGGGGACAGACCTTCTCCATATCAGTGTTCAAAGTATGATTCAGCAGTGTTCGATGTATTTGCAGTGCAGGAAAAGTGAATTCTGCTCTCAGTGTAGTTGCAGAATGCTGTGAGAACAGACCCCAACAGCACTATATAAAGCAATTATTTCAGTCATTGATAAAACGTTGTTGACATCTCGGTTCATGGAGGACTTTGAGACTGCAAGTATTTAAAAATGTTTTGTTACTGCAACAGCAGTGGAGGTTTTTGCTTGTTGACAGTAAGGTGAAAATTATTCCATCTTTTAAACAGTAGGCAGGATAATTTCACTGTAGCAATTGTTCTCCTTTTCTTGCTTTATTGACTGTAAGCTGTGCATGGTGGTGGGGCAAAGAATGCAAACGCACCTTCCTCAGGAGAATGAAACATTCTCTCCATTGCACATGGCTAACCACAGCTCACAGATAGAAGCAGAGGGTCCTCTCTGGGGCTGTTGGATGAGGCAAGGTGCAAGAAAATGTAAGTAGTAAACCACCAGTGGTTTTAAAATTATCTTTACAAGGATATGCAGAAAAATCTACAGATGGACTGAGAGGCATTTCCAGGTGCCTTGCATTCTATCCTCTTGCACTCCAACTCTCCACAGCTCCCCAAATCAAGGTGGTCATTGTCACTCTGCACAGTGAGGACAAACCATTGGATTGTCCACCTGCTGCACCCGTTTAAATGACTCTGAAGAAGCCAGTCTGAGAGAAGAACCAGATGCACCTATTTGCAGTAGATCTCAAAGACTGTAACTGAAGCCCTGGGAGTAGAGCCCTTGATCTTGCTAAAAGGAAAAATGTAATTTACTCTCTCTTATATATTAGTCTGAATCAAGCCCAGCTGTTCATTGAGAAAAATGTTACCATGTGCCTTGAAAGAGAATGCCTCCTGTTTTAATTGAGTTTAAAAATATTTAATTTGTATGTGAATAGACCAATATGATAAAGAAACAGTTACTCATTTCCGTGAGTTACCGTTATTTCCTTATTACAAACTGGCTCTGAATGTTTGGAAGTGTTATGAATCAGCCTTGGGGTTGATAATCAAATCCAAGAAATAGTCCTCCTAGTGCTTTCGAACAGCTCCTCCCATATCAAATCATTCACCGGTTTCTACATGGACAAACTGCAGTGTAGTTACTTTCTCGTCGGTTGAGTCTTTAATCAAAAAGAAATCCAGAACTGCAATAATGAGTCTTTAAAAAAATTATTCCTTCCTATTGTTTATACTAGCCTCTGTGAAACATAAAACTGAAATCTGTTTCCTTTACTAAATGGTATTTTCCTCTAATCTATTAGGCAAACATGCTGGTTTGTTATTTTTCAGTGCCTCAGTACTGGCTAGAAGGCACAGAGATAGAATAAGTACTGAATCATTTAAAAACCACACACAAAGAGTCAAATTTGTTTGGTTTTTTCCTTGCAAAAAGTATAATGAAAGTTGTCATCTTCAGTTTTTCTTTCTATAACTTAACACGCATTTAAAATTCCAGTGCTTTTGGTCTTATATATCTAATTATTTCTAATTTCAAACAATGAAGATTAAGTTCTCAGATTTAATCTCTAGAAGAAAACAGTTATCAAATGGCAAATTTAGAAAATGCTGGGGCAAGGAATACGTCTGCTAGGGAAAGACATTCAAAAAAGAGGTGGAAATCAGTGAACTAAATTAAGGAGGCAACATTTTAAAAAAGAATTTGATAGGTCACCTGTTGAATTCCTGATCTTTTTTTTTTTTTTTGTCTGAAAACCAAGTTTATAGTCCATTTAATTGGATTTAAATTACAATGATGTGAACAGAATAATGTCTGACTTAACGGATTAATTTATCTGTAAATTCAGTTTTTTGCTTGTATAAACCCACAATCTGTATCCAGAAATACTCTAATTTTAAAGGGACTCTCCTATACCACACAAAAGCACAAGAAAGTGAACTATGCCAAATACTGTTTTGCTACCATCACTGTTTATTGATAGAAAAGATTTTTATCTTAACAAAGTGAGGGAACGGCAAACTTTATCTTTGATGTAAAATATTTTCCCATAGCAATTTCTGTCACCTTTATCCTATATCTCTTGTATTACATACACATTAAGGAATTTAAAAGCTTAAAAGATATTTTCTTCTGTGGTGATTTACATCCAAACAAGTTGCCCAGGGAATTTTCTCTCAGACTGAAAACCTGGTTCCAAGGGCAGATATTTATATAAAAAGCCCCCATAAAAGGTTGTGGAAAAACTACAAAGTTTTTTCTGCATTCCTGTTTTGAGAGGGGCTATGCCCAGCATACCAGAGAGACAGCCAAAGTAACATCACTCCATTAATAATGCTGCATCTCGGCACTTAGTTTTGCACTGAATTTTATCAGTGGAGTAAATAGAAATAAAAGTCTTCCTAGACCTAAAATGCAAACTCTCTCTATATGTATATATGTGTTTATATATAAATACAAAAATTTTTACTGTGCATCGATTCCGATGAGGATATTTTTAAGCAGTGTTTTTGAAGAGCAGTTTGAGCTGAAAAGTCTGTTTCTAATTTGGAGTGGTAAATGCCATTTATATCAAGCCTGTACCAGTTGCTTTGGGCTTTTTGTGTAGCATTAATAGATCCTCTATTCGTATTCTTAAGACCTATTCTTAGGGCACAAATGTGCTCTCTATCAAACACAGCAAGAATTAGCATCCTCCTTTAATGTGTCAGAAGGAGGACAAGGAGTAGACAACTCCCCTTGCTACCTCTGCTGGTCAGTGCTACCTTAAGAGACAGCTTGGAGTTATGACCACTACTTCTCAAGCAATAAATACTGACTTTGCAGGCAGAGAAATTGAGTCTCTAGGGCTGCCAATCAAGCCTACATGGGCAGAACGGTCATTTTTAATAAATGCATTCATTTGACTCATTTCTGAATCTGAGCAGGGCTGTGCTTTGGCAGTGGAACAGGCAATCTGTTCTAGGAGAAGCCTGGATTCTTGGGGGGGGGGGGGGGGGGGGAGGTTGAATCAGCGAGGAGAAGGAATGTGGGAAAGTTAATTTTCATGAGCTTTATGAGCCTTATCTGCAATAGGCACCCACCTGCCTCTGCTTCTAGACAAGTCGTGATAAGAGCTGAGTTCACAGCTATCTGACAGGGAGGACAGGAGGAATCAACCACCCCCTGCCCTGAGCGGAAGGCAGCTTTGTGTTCCCTTCCCTGGTCTAGTTTGCTGTATAGGTGAAGGCGTTTCTTTCAGAGGGAAAAAAGCTGTAATATGCCTAATCAATATATTGGATAACCAAATAACTGCAGAGTAGTTCCTACCAGGGTTTCTGAAGTGGGTAGGCAAGTGAGAGCACTTCACCTCCAATATGCCCATGAAGCCCTCTTAAAATCCAGACAATCTGGGTGAACGGTGACACCCTGGGAGATTTTAGCTGGGTATCCATGCAACTATTTGCAGCACTTATAGGGATGCAATTGCAAGTGAAAAACCATATATCGCCAAGAGTCCCAGGAGATAAAACTGTTGAGAATCATAGTGGATTAGACCAGTCTTTATTGCTTTATGAATCTCTAACTCACTTTTGCCCCATCCAAAAGAGTGATAAGCAATTTTGGTTCAGCCTAGGAGCTAGGATGTATATAATAACAATTCCCCAAAAGTGATTACCTTTGACTTTGTGAGAATAGAGGCCCTACAGTCCTTGGAAAAAAACATGATTGATCATTATCAGAGAGGGTCCTAATGTCATACCACCATCACAATAATTATACACCAGAACACCATGGGAATTGATGCAGGAAGTAAAACACTCATCGGGAACCCATTCTGTCACGTAAAACCTGACAGAGAGGAAAATTCCTGCCTAAGACAAGCAAACACCAAGACACGGGGCAGGACATTACACCTACCCTCCAGGCAATCGTTAAGACTCAAACTTCAGAGATAATGAAGATCTTGTACTTCTGAGACAGAACCATGGGGTAGGGTGAACAGCACCAAACCTCTCTTGTTTGGTGGGTGCCAAGAGCATTTCGCATTTCTTCAGCTGCCTTTTTCACTCTGCCACTTGCAGCTGTATTTTACCTAGCGAGAGGAGGGATAGATCAGGCGAGACATGTTCAGGTACCAACCACTGCCATCTGCTTTTGCTGTCCCTTTTGGACATCATTGTAATCACGTTTTCACAACAAACTTTAGTTGAGAGCTTATTTTCAAACACTCTTATGAAACATCATTCTTTTTTAGCAACAGGTGAAATACTGGACTAATAAAATACTTCAGTAAATATTTTATTCTTGTACTTGAACAGTTACGTGGATCTGGCCAAATTACATTTCCTGTATAGCCAAGTAACTGAAAAATGGTGATAGCTGGATAAAACTCATTAACCTAGGATCTGGGAAATTTCAGTTTGACAACTGAAGAGGAAAAAAGAAGAAAAAAAAAGAAAAAAAAAGAAAAAAAGAAAAGTCCTGTGTGCTTTTCATGCTTAAGTATGACCCAAGCATAGAAAGCCTATGCAGAGCCCCACTAGAGTGATTTATTCTCGTGCTGTGAAATGTCCTGTGGATTCCATTAAGTTTATCTTTACCATCAGAAGAAAGATGGACCACTGCAAGGATAAAGAGCTCCTTTCTGATCAGTCTCCAAAGGTTTTGCTCCTATTGCAAAGTGTGAGCAGGCATGCTTTTAATAGTTTTAAGCCTGTGGGCAGAGCTTATCAATAAACACACAGACAGGAAAGCCATTCACTCTCCTTTTCATCTGGGGGCTGTTAGTTTCTCTTTTATGGTAGTGTTTATATCTGTTCTTAGTTGCCAGTGCTCTTCCACACATCTTCCCTGATATTAGTCAACCTGCAGAAAATGTTCTATGAAATCCTACAGAGCTCGGTATGGTCTGTAAGAAACCTGAATTCCCTAGACATTTCTCTACTTGGATGTACTTTGCAGAGCAGAGTATTGTTCCTTTTGATAAAAGTAGAAGTTAACTGCACACACAGGTCTCTGGCTGGGCAAGGAAGCTGATGATTGTAAATTATATGTGTTTTCTGGTTTGGGAGGGTTTTGAGATGAGATGGTTTGAAGGCTTTTAATGAAGTACTCTTAACTGCCGACAAGGGCAGCTTAGCATACCAAGGCACTGAATCAAAACATCTTGTTCATGCCTTGAATGGAAGGAAACTATTCACACGTCAGTTATTTGGGAGTAGCTGCTCCTTGAGCTCTGCGGAGCTACAAGCCCCTGCTTTGGCTCCAAAGTCTGAGCTACATTCATCACAGTACAAGTATGCAGCCCAGTGACAGTGGAGCCAGGGGATGTTACCGAACCAAATGCAAAACAAAGGTGGGAGTATAAGCTTAAACACAGGCCTAGCTGGTTCTGATAGCATCCTGCAGATAATAAGGCCTGTTAAACCCCTTTAGCAGCAAAATTTTATCTTTGTTCTGCACACTAGTCCTTTGTCTTCGTCCCACAGAAACAGTTACAGAGACCAGAATTTCAGGGCTTGGCTGGGAGGGCCCTACTTCCAGCACAGGGCAGAGAGGAAACACTAAAAGAGAGGTGCTGTTCCTCACTTTATCACGTTCGCTGAGGCAGAGAGGCTGCTTTTTCCACTGTGGCAATCGTTCATTTCAGAGCTGACAAGCTGGTTCGTCTAGGTGGAGCTACTGGGTGCCCCCGCTGCCTTGCTGGCGGTGGTTCAAGTGAAGTAACATTACATTCCTGCGATGGAGGGCTGGGAGAGGCAGCCTCCTGCGTGACATTGCACCCGCATCTCCCCATTGCCGTGTGTCCTGCAGGGATAGAGTGACAGCCGCGGCATTCCCGCCGTGCCCCAGAGCCCAGCCCAGCAGTTGTTGTAACTCAGTCCGTGAGATCTTGCAGGACAATGGAATGAATCCAGATCTCTGGAATGTGCTAAGAAATCTCGGTAGAGGATGAACCTCTTGATTTTTTCGCTGATGGTTTTCACCAGCATAGTTGGAGCTGCTTACTGGCAATGCCATGGGCCTGCTGAAGCTCATGGTCAAGCCTCTACAGGCTGTGTAAGAAGAGCCTGTGCCATGGGCTGTGCTTTAAACCTTGTAAAAGAGTTTAATGCACACACTTTCAGATTCTTATCTTTGCCAACTGATGCTTGCAGGATCATTTTCCTCCAGCTTGGAAAGACATGACTCCTCCACCAAACTCCAGACTGCCCAGGAGGCTTTGAGCGGTGGAGATGGTTGCTCTGAACTGCCACATCCAAGCCCCTCACACTAAGCAGCCCTGGTACACGCGTGTGTTCCTGGTTGGTTTTGTTCGTGGTCTTTACACTTAACCTTGGCATTTACACTTAAATTCACAACGGATCGGCTGTGGTTTGTTTCTTTTTAACAATAGACCTTGAAGCATTACAGTACTGCTGGGCTTTTAGCCCTCTCTAATGTAGCATTAGGTCACCAATTCCATTTGTAACTGGAGCTGAGGAAAAAGCCTCTGGGGGAAACAAAGAGAAATAGTAAAAGATTTCAGGCTGCTGCTGATACTGAGTAACTATTTTTGTGCTTGTACATATCATTTGCACAACATTTTTAGTGCAGGGATCAGCAAATTTTGTCTCATCAAGACACCGATGCACTTAGCGGAACACAAAGATCTGCTTGTGGATTCAGAGATCTTTAGCACAAGTAATTTTGGAACGTGGTGAAAATAGTTAAGTGCCAAAAATTCATGTTTGTATACAGAAAATGGTAGCTGAGATGGAAGAGGTGGTCCTTTTTCTGTCATTATAACTTTGTCTGTGAGGACTTTTAAAAACTGATTAGGCCATTTTTTCAGTCATGGGAGCTTTAAGAAAACCAAATGAGGAATGTAATAGCTGATATGCTTGATGGCACTGCCTAGCTGAAGTGACATTTTAATTAGCTCGTTGATCTATGTTTATTCATTAGTCTCCAGTCTTCTGTGATATCATGGGAAACCCAAAGAACTCACTGCAAGGTTCATTAATTTAATAACTCATCAAAATAATAGATACAGTGGATTGGGATGGGTATAAAAAAGAAGCAGACATGGAAACTGAAGCACTGAGGCTACCAGAGAAAAAATAAAATGTTTGAATTACTACCTTTTTGCCCATAACTCTGAAGTGAAAAATTTCTCTTAGTAAACTAAAGTCAGGTGAACTTACCTATCTGAAAAAGCGCTCTTGAGAGATCAAGATGAATGCTAAGCATGTGCATAGAGTTCCTATTATCAAGTGCTTTCCTGAACTGGGACCCACAATTTTAACTATTCTAACTATTCTAAATATTCCCTATTGCAAGTATAAGAAGTGAATCAGAAGGGGTTGCAGGGGTTCGCAGCAGCACTGCTCGGGTGGCTGTGAGAGCTCTGGGGGAAGAAAAAGAATCCCAGTAATTGCGATACCTGCAAGAGAGGGAGAACAAGCCATGGAGGGGGGAAAAAAATCAGGCATTTTGAGAAGGGGTGTTAATAAAAAAAATATATAGAAGCATTTCTGGAGCAGTGGATTAGCAGTGACTAGCCATGCATGCCTGAGGAACAACAGCACCACGACAGGGCACCCGAGGGCACATGAGCAGGTACAGGGACTGGTGGTTGCGGGAAGCGAGGTCTGATACACGACCCAGCTGAAGTTGTCCATGACAGCTGTGCTGCACAGCTTTATTTACAGCTAGACATAAGCAGAGGGTGCACTGTGAACATGGCTGACCTACATGTATGAATTCTTTGCTGGGTCAAACACAGTGCCAACAATGACAAAGATATTAAATTATTATTGATGTTGGTTTGTCTTGCAACTCTTCACTCCTCCTTCTCCTTATTAATAATACAAATCAGATTTGTGCCTAGGGTGTGCTTTGCACTGTCAGAAAAGACCTGATCTAAAGATGTCCCAGCCTTGCTCACATGTCAAGGCTTGAGTCTTCTAACTGGCTGTGGGCTCAACGCTATTAATTTCCACAATCCTGCACAAACAGGACTGTTTGTTTCCTATCATAGCTCAGAAAGGGTAGCTAGCAAACACCTAAATCCTGGTAAAGACAAGGCATGGGTTGTGACCTTCATATGTTAACAAATAATAAATGAGTGAGCAAAGCATACAGGCTTTCACCTGTGGACAGATGTTTACCACAGAACAGGTTTCTGTCTGTTAAGAGAAACTATTTGCTGAAGTGAAGTTAGATAAGTCATGCCTGTCAACACACAGCAAGAAGGAACCTCTTTTCCTGGTGAAGATATTATTTGAGAATGAGCAATATTTAACCTGCATCTTTGTTAGAAATATATGCATTGCAACCATTGCCACTCTTGTCAGTTTTAACTAATCTATACTAAAATCCTGGGGAAAACAACACAACAACAGTGTTTTAGTTCTCTTTAACAAAAAATAGAATAAAATAAAATAAAATAAAACAAATCAAGGCCACTTCTAGCAGAAAAGATAATGCTTAAGAAATCAATGCATAGGAAAGTTAGATGCCTAAAGGTAAGAACAGATGACTTAAAATTCGCTCCATCCATACATGGACATAACTTGAGTATAAAATCTTAAAAAGCAGAAAGCCCAAATTTAAGAATTGCAGAGAAAAGGATACAATGTTTAAGCAAGGAAGCTAGGATGATCAGCAAAGGATGTTATTGTTTCTTTTTTTAACATCATCTCTGGTATTCTTATTTGCTGTTTTGTTTGATTTTAAAGTATGCAGTTTATGGTAATTTTATATGCCAATATCCCAATTAAAGCTAGGTTTCTCTTCAGTTTATACCATACATTAAAGTACAATTGACTTGAATTCAATGGCACTGTCATACTTGAAATTGATTATAATGTTTCAAATGTGGGTTTGGAGACTGTTACCCACCAAATGTGAATACCAAAAAAATAACCCAGTTTTTGTGGGTTTACCGCAGCTGCATTACTAGATTAAAGATAAAATATTTTTTTTAAAAGTTGCATTTAAAAAAGCAAATACACTTTTCAGTCACATGATATAAAAATGTTCCAGCCTATATAACTCCTACTGCCTGCTTTCTAAAAATTCCCTTGTTCTGAAGTCAGTTCAGTGGCTATTAGAAGTAGTCACTGATGTAAATTCCATCTTGTTTATGAAAACATTTGGAACAAAGCATTGATTGTCCAGGGTTTATAAAAAAAGTTAAAACCTATAAAATGTTGGCATTGCTACTATGTGGGGCATGAGAATGACATGCATATAAATCATAGTTTATTGGCACAGTCTTTTACACACAGAAAAAAGGCTTTGCTGAAAATGCAATTCATCGATGTACTGTAATTCTCCTCTTTTATAGATCTGGTTTTAAAGTATTCCGAATCAGGAAAAAGTCTGAAGCAAATTTTAATCTACAGCAGGAATCAGGGGCACAAGAACTCTTTTATGACATGGGTTAGCTATGGTAGAAGGGCAGAGCAGGCAGAGTTGGGGAGATCGAGATGGATGGAAAGACCTCGGTGTGAAGCTTTGGGAGTGAAGGTCATTTGTGTGGCTGATGTCACCCCATGCAATCTCAGCCACATCTCTGTTAGCCCTGGGGACAGTAACTTGTTGCTTCATTTTATAGGAAAGAGTCCTACTATCACCATTTAGGAGAGGTAACAACTTGCTTAAGGCTTTCACAGGAGGACTCTGTCCCTTCTTACTCATCATGAGGTGGGTGAAAGAGGCCTTTTATGCTGGCAGATTTTCATCTTAACTGCGGGGGATTTTTTCTGGTGACATTTTGACAAACCTTTATCTGCAGCCCCTCAGCCAGGGACAAGGAGAGCAATCACCTGCCAACACTTGGCCAAGTGTGTCAAGCCACCCTTGTGCCTCAAGCTTTGCTTGATCAACAGCTGGTGAAAACTAAGAAACTTCTCTCCTGGTCCAGGCCCTGTCATCTAGGCCAGGTCTCTCTCTCTACATCCACACTGAACAAGAATTGTCATTTATTGCTTTAAAATGGCATCCCGATGGGAAATTAGTGTTCGGGTCTCACTGCAGGAAGTGATCTAATTCTCTTGGAATTTATGAGTAGCCCAGTCTTAGCAACAGGAAGACTTTGAAAGTGTTGGTCACCTAATCATTCTAAGAATCCTCTGTCAAAAACTTCTGGTTTTAAAATTCTCACTTTGGTTAGAACCCATAGGATAGCTGCAGCACCCTAGACTCAAAGGATATGCCCTACTGATCGGTGAAAAATCAACAGTACAAACTATTCAGGATGATGCAATTCCTGAGAATGGAGCACACCACACTTGCATTGCTCCGGTACTAGACAACTTGAACATCACTGAAGTTACACCAAAGTAAAACAAGAGAAACAGCAGTAAACCAGCCCAAAGATTGTCCCAGATAATCCTTTCCTTTTTCTTTTCCAGTAGTAAAATTATTGGCAGTCACTAGGGATCAATGTTGTGATTAGCCTTGAAGTGCTGTGCTGAAGAGCAAATGCTCTAACAATCCAAGTAATACTTTGTTAAGTCATTCTCCTGGACTGCAGGGCTTGTGGGTGGGATTCTCCCAAGTGAGAAATACAGCAATGCCACAAGACTTAGTCCTTACTATTTCTTGGAATTTTAGTCACAGCCATAAAATTCACTGTTGGCACCTGAATCTTTAGAAGCGCTAAGCAAATCAAGCCTAAGTTCTGCAGCTCTTCTCCTCGTATGATGCCTATTAAAATACATGTGGTGAAGAGCTTCATGAATGGATTCCAGAATTTTCAAGCAGAAATAGCTAAAATTGAGTTCATAAATCCACATCTATTTTTTCTAATAAGGTTATGCTCATTTTCCAATTTTCTTGAGCTTCTGAAAATGGAAAACGGTAGAGCTTTTAAAAAAAACAAGGCAATTTATGCAGGTCTTTAATCTGAATTCTGATCTGCATTAGGACCATTTTCTAGAATTGTCAATTGTTGTCATCAGGACTAGTCCCATGAAGGCTAAAGGAGGCAGGGTCTGGCAGCTCTTATATGTTCCGAGTTAATCCTAGTTCTCTGGAGCTGAAATATCACAGGAAAGCTGATTACAGTGATGTACTTATGGCTAATGAGGATGCCTTCAATTCTATCAAGTTTGGAAACTTGGCCCGTAGGCTGACATGGGATATTCCCACTGGAAGCACACTATTTCCATTCTGTCCATCATTGCTCATGTGGCATAACTTTTCAAAACCCTTCTTGTACTAAATAATTTAATTTTTAGCAAAGTCAAGGTAAAAATAGGATATCAGAAAACTACGAAGAAAGGCTGGAAAAGTCACAGGCATTTTAAGAAGATTCTGGCAAGTTGTGTAAATTAGAGTGTTAGCACACATGTGTAAGTTGTGCCAGCTTGCCGGCACACACAGCATGTAATACCCACTTCCAGAAATGTTATGTTCCAGCCCGAGGATTCTTCATTTAACATAGACAATGAATGAGTTGCATAGTTCTGCTTGCAATTGTCTTCTGTAGTGTTCGAGCACATTTTGAAGCCAGAGGAAAGCCAAAACTACGTATGCTAACTGCAGTTGCAGATCTGGTTGTGAGAGAGCTAGATAGCCTTATGGCTTGAAAAAAAAGGAGATGGGAAAGAGACATAGTTATCAGGACGAGGACTTGTGCCTGTATTAGAAGAGCCTGTGCATCAGAGAATGTGTAATTCAGCCACACTGTCCTCTACTGGCTAAGCCTGGATCTCTAAAAACTGTTTTCATGCTGTTTTCATTCTTCAGTGTCCAATTTAAGGTGTTTCAACAGAATCATACATTAAGCAGCCTGATTCCTTCACTTTGTCTCCCTCTGCCTTCAATACTCTTAAAAACAAAGAAAACAAATTCTTTATGACTATCAAAGCTTCATGATGTTTACTCTCTGGCTCTTGTCTTAAAACTTCCGTCAGAAGCCAGGAATAATTTCAAGATGGGCAATTTCAAACAATTTAATTTACTGCCGATTAACAAACTTTTAATTACTGACTCTGATATTTTTAAAAAAATAAAATCATTTAGGAAAAAATATCTCAGCCCCCTCCATACACTTCTCCTCCCCTGTTTCTGGTCTCCAATTCACTGTGAGCTACACTCAGTCCCTTTGGGGAGGTGTGGGCTGGTGCAGGAGACAGGTCAGCAGTTGGTGGCTGCTTTTCTTTTTCCACTCCTTGCTTCCTGCTCAGTTACCCTGGTCTGTGTTACTCCACCAGTCACCGACCCATCAGAGTTAAGTCTCCTCCTGCTCAGGCAGCTTTTCTTCCTCCAGCCCCTGCTTGAGGTACTATTTTGCTCCAGCATTTCTCCATTCTGCCATCTCTCCTGCTCTGCTGTCATCATCTATGTCTTTCTCCTTCTCATTCTTAAACATGTTTTCACAGAGGTGTCAGAAACTCTTGCAATGGATTCAGCATCACGGGCAAAGCTGGTTGCAAGTGGCTGTTTTCGGCACAGGGTGGTCCCTGACTTTCTCCCACAGAGACCAACCCACAGCCCAAACCCTGCTCAATACACACCTCAAGCCCCACTTGGTAGTAGGGGAAAAAAAAAAAAAAAGTAATTATCTGGCCAACTTCTAGTTCTACATTGTCTCCAGTCTGGGGATTTTCTTCCTTCACAAAAGCCTTTACATTTCTGGTTACAAATATTTCTGGTATCTTTGGAAAGATCAGCTTGGTGAGATCTGCGATAAGGAATGTAAATGAAAGCAGGCTTTTCTACAGCTGGCCGATACACATCCCCTGGGTGGGAGTGCTGCTCCAGAGGGCTTCAGCTTGTGTCTGGCTGCTCTGGGCTCTGCACAGCCCCCGCAGACACCAACAACCTGTCTCCTGCTTTTAGGTTCTGGACGGCAGCTGAGACCAGCCGAGCCTCCAGGAGATGCTGATGCGGATGCGGATGCAGATGCAGAGGAAGAAGATTCTGTGAGTTTTTTCTTTTAGAGTTGGATTTTTTTGGGGGGACGCGGGTTTGGCAGTTACCTTTTTAAAATAAGGTCTTAAATATTTTGTTTATAGCTGGGTCTTGCTGGTGATTTTTCTCCCCATTAAAAATGTTGTATTTCTGCTGGGGATTCTGCCAGCTCAAAAACCAGAATGGTGCTTCAGTGTAAATTGATCTGCTCTTTGCCATGATTCAGCAGCATAAGTTTAATACCAAGACTTAGCAAACTACTACATGGCTGTTTACTACAGTAACTTTTCCTCAAAGCTTTAGCCAGTTGAGGTTCCCTATCACTTGATTCAACAAGGAAACATGCCAAGTGCTTGTCAGCAGAAATTCCTGTTGGGACTCTTCCATGGTTTGCTTGGTTATAGAGGGCAATAAAGCGTGGAGCCTCAGGATGCAAAAGATAGGTGTGTAAATACAGCAGTGAAGCAAATTTTTATTGCCTTTTTCAATTATTACTAATCGATCCGTCAGTATTTTCAGTCTGCTCAGCCCGTAGATGCGTAAAATACATAAAGAAAACAAAATTCAGCATATCATTGGTTTTGCCATTCAGGAGTCTATCCCTTGTGTTCTTGCATAACATCTTTAAATGAGAATTGTATTTGTTCTTGACTTAAGGAAAGAGTTATTGCTTATCCTATATCCACCTTTACTAATGAAAATTTTGTACACATGCGACTATGCATGTAGAAAAACTCTCCTAAAAAATGGGTCACTGTTTAATAGTGGATGTTCCTTTCCCACCACATTTTTTTCCACAGGTTAATGAAGTGGCAGTAGAAGACATTCGTCCAAGGCCACAAGGATCCTCTCCAGTTTATGAATATTCCATAGAAGAAGAATATTTAAAGGCAAGACACCGAGTTCTTGTGAAGACATGGTTTTACCAAGTTTCAGGAGGCCTTAGCTCCTACAACTAGCTGAGACTCACATGTCATGTAACAGGATGTTGTTGGAGCCATATTGTCTTCCTGTCCCCACTAAGATCAGAGCCATGTTCATTGATGATTTTATATTATACTGAACTTATTCTTGGCCGTGTTCTTGGCTTCATTCCTTGAAAAACCTGGGATAGAGAGTGTCTAGTAACCACAATGCTCTTTCTATTAGAATATTTCACTGGCTTGAGTCTAATCTATTTCAAAATTACCTGTATCTCTTGGTTATTCAAAGTTAAAGATTTAATTAGTGCAGTCATGTTAGGATGAGTAGGCAACAGTTTGAAATTCATGCTGAAGTCAAGTAAATGAAAAGAATTATGCTCACAGAGACAAAAGCATGAAAAACGTGATACATGAGGAACACTCGCAAAGGCTCCCAATGCCTTAATACAGTTGGTCTCTGGTGTTGATTTAATGCAAATTTTGGTACAATGCAGGGAGGTCATGGCATCTGATTTACTACTGGGAATAATATAGTTAGATATTCACGTTTTACTTTGTACTTGTAGATCCCAATTTTGCTCTTCTGCCATTAAAGTCAGCCTTAGCTCTTAGTCTAAACCAGGGATTTTAACTGATGTAGGCCTTTTCTTGTACTTTACAACAGCATGACTTCTGAACACTAAATAATTGCAAATTGTTTTCAGCTTCAAGAAGCAAACAAAAAATATTCTACAGACAAATCAAAGCAGCGTCATTCACAGATCAGTCTAAAAGCACTCCACAGTTTTAGCCATATGGATTGCCAAAATAGTGAAGCCTGTTACAGCACACAGATGTGGATGAGTGGACAAATAGGCAAATAATCAGTTTAGACTTGTTTTGACCAGGATCTTCACAAATTACCTAAATGTGTCACAAGCACGAACACTAACTTGTCCTATTTAGCATTCTTTAGCCTTTTCTGTTTGAGTACAGTACAGCATTAGCCCTCAGTCTGACTTTTCTGGCCTGTTGACTCTAATCCAGATGCTTAACATCTTCACAGAAAATACAATTTTTCAGCCCTAAAAGATTCCATATGTTTCACATTTTAAAATTACAACCTATTTTCCCCATGGTCCTAGTCCATAACCCGAATACATAGCTTAATTCTAATTTAGAACAGAATCAAGCTCACACTGAACAAGTCATTCTCTACTTTAGATAATCATTCTTGAGCTAAACAAAATATAGCTAAGGAAACTCAATTTTTAATTGCAGGATAATGTAGGACACTTTGATACAAATTAATAAAAGTTATGAATTCACACCTTTTTCTGTATCTAGGAGACAATGGAAGTGACCCTGAAAACAGAAGTGGAAGCCGGTGCTAGTGGCTTTAGTGTGACGGGTGGAGGAAATGAAGGAATATTTATTAAAAAAGTACTTAAGGAATCTCCTGCTTCAAAAATATTTAGTCTGAGAGAAGGTACAGTCTGATTTTCTCTTTTCATAGAATCATAGAATCATAGAATGTTAGGGATTGGAAGGGACCTCGAAAGATCATCAAGTCCAATCCCCCTGCCAGAGCAGGAACGCCTAGACTATGCTACACAGGAACGTGTCCAGGCAGGTCTTGAATGTCTCCAGAGAAGGAGACTCCACAACCTCTCTGGGCAGCCTGTTCCAGTGTTCCGTCACCCTTTCGTGGTGTTGGGTTTCTTTTAAAAATATATCTTAAAATAATCAAGTATGTAGCTTTGTGTACATATAGATTCCTGCCTGACCTGTCCTCTCTTTAGGTAATAGAAGTAGTAGATCCCAAACCAACTAATATTATATGTGAGCTTAACCTTTCCATATTAATAATTTCAAAGATCACTTTCTTAAACAGTAATGAAATGTGATTTTTTGTGTGTTACTTAAAGAATGATCTAATATTCACTGGAACCGAGAAAAAGATACATAGAAACTAGTGTATGCACAGCTAAAATGAAAAAAAAAACCCACCTAATTCATAACATTCATGAAAAATCTCCCTTTAATTCTTTCACAAAATAGCATGCTGCAGAACTACAATAAATATTTAAACAAGAACAAAAGTCCAAAGTATATATATTGAGTAATGTAAGAAAATAATTTGTTACTGTCAGGGTGGTCAGACACTGGAATGGGTGTGCCAGAGAGCTTGTGGAATCACTATTCTTGGAAAACTTCAAAACCTCTCTGCACCCATATCTGAGCAGCTGTAGCTGACCCTTCCCTGAGCAGGACGGCTGGACTAGATGATCTCCAGAGGTCCTTTCCAGCCCTAACTGTTCTGCAATTCTGTTATGTGAACATAATTTCGTATTTTATATAAATAGGATGTGATTCTTTTTATTATTTTTTAATCATGTCTGATTCCACTTGCAGGTGATCAGCTTCTAAGTGCTACAATATTTTTTGATAATATCAAATATGAAGATGCACTCAAGATTCTCCAATATTCCGAGCCATACAGAGTCCAATTCAACCTCAAAAGAAAAATTGCTGCGAAAGACGAGCTAGAACACATTCACTCTACAGCCCAGTACAAAAAGGAAAGAATAAGCCAGGTAGATATTTGATTAATTTACACAGTTTGAGTAACACTGTAGTAATGTGTTTCATGGAAACAGACCAGAAAATACACACTCGTGACTTCTTAAGACTTAGGCATGTGTTTAAACTCACTAACATGAATATTCATGAGAAGAAAAAATATTTGCAGCTTTTGAAAAAATCCTGGCAAGGCTATAGATTTTGGTGAACACCACAGTCTTGCATTAGGGTAAAAAAACATTCTCTAGTGAATCAGCAATTTTTTGTTGTTATTAAGTGTCCACTGATAGAAGGGGTTCAGATAACCTCTGTAATATTTATATTCAATATTTCCCCAAATACCAGTCAATATTTTTCTAAATGGTATTTTCTTTTAAAAATATGTGTTTAATCACTGATATCTCCATAGACATGATCTACTCGTAGGTCTCTGTTGCATTAAAAAATAATTTTCCCTGCATATATATGTGTTGTATATATATTTGTAGAGAGATACAATAAGAAACCTGTATTTACAGCAATGTTTTGCAAAGAACTTAAACCTTCAGAAATCTACATATTACAGTCATATAAGTCATTGTTTTATGTAATGTCTGCCTGAATTATATACAGAATTTTCAGGATTTTTTTATGTAACAGGTACATATTGTGAACAAAACCCACTTTTTTCTACATATTTCACGGTATGTATTTTACATTGTGTTGCATCTATATATTGTTTACTTTTAATCTTCCATTATTTGTTCTTTCAGGAAAAAGAACTCAGCGAGAGCATTCCTGAAGAAACACTACATGTTTCAGGAAAAAACGTTTCAGAAGAAGATAGGGAAACATTAATTGCAAGCCAAAGGGTAGGAAGAAGCAAGAGACCTAAAAAAGATAGATTATCATGGCCAAAATTCCAGTCAATTAAAAATAAGAAGATACTGGGACACAGAAGATCTCATAGTACATCAGATGCATATGAGCCTGCTATACAGGATATTTCCCCTACAAGCACAGACACAGAGTCTCAATTTCAACAAGAAGCCCATATCAAAGAAAAAAAGGGAAGCCAGAAGAAATTGAAGTTCCCTAGCATTGGATTCAAAATGCACAGATCCAAACCAGAACCACAAGACAAGCAGAAAAAAGAAATAAAAACGACACTGTTATCTGAAAGAGAAAAAATACATAAAGAAGATATCAGCCTGGAAAATCCTGAAATCCTAATGGTTGAATATACCACATCTTCTGATTATGAAACTAAAACAGAGGAGGTGCATGGAACTTTAACAAAAGACTTAAAAGATATGAAAACTGGCATTCCATCTCATGCAGCAATATGCCCTGAAGTTGAAATAAGCATTAAAAAAGAAAAAGACAAGGATTCAACATCAAAATTTACTGAAGTAACAGCTATAACAACAGAGATGTCAAAGCCCGGTTTAGAAACACTTGATATGAAAGAAAGCCCAACTAAACAAACACCACAAGCCTCATCGAAATCCCGTAAAAAGAAACAAAAAGAAGCAGCAGATAAAACAGGAGGAGAAAGCAGATTTGACATAGATGTAACGGGTAACAAAGCACAAGGATCTATAAAGGTAAAAGGTCTAGAAATAGGCACTGCTAAAGCAGAATTACACACAATATCTGAAACACTGGAAAAAGGAGGAAAGCAAATAGAAGACACACAAATGCTAACAATTCAGAAGACTAAAATTGAGCTTTCAATGCCTAAAAGAAAAGAGGGAGAGATTGAAAAGACTAAACCAGGAAGTGATGTTCCACATTCAGTGCCAGAAAAAATAGCTGATGGAAGCTCAGAGGACAGCAGAAATTTGGGTGTGAAAACTCACATTCCTGATGCAGAATCAGAAATATTGACTTGGAAAATACAAGTGCCATCACTGAAAATGGCCAAAACACCCAAAGCTGACATGAAAATACCAAGAGAAGAAAGTACAGCTGAACCAGTAGATACTGTAAAAAAGGCAAAAATGGAAGAAGATAGTATGCCCACAAGTGAAAAAACGTCGAAGTTGGATATTAGCATGAAGACAGGAGAAAAGGAAATAGAGGCAAAAGAAAGCAAATTCAGACTGCCAAAGCTTAAATTACCTACATTTACCTGGGCGACTACAAAGGATGAGACAGGACAAACTGGAGGTCAGGTTTGTGAAAGGGAAGTAAAAGTGCCATGCCTAGAAGCAAGTGCAAAAGCAGAAACGAGTATATCAGCAGAAGAAATGAAGATTCCAAAAGCAGAAATTGAAATCGAGATCTCAAAAGTAAAACTGAATGATGAGGATAAAAGACAAATGGCAGAAGTCCAAAAGCCAAGTATGCAATTAGAAAGGGTAAAATTCTCCTCAGTGCAGAATCACTTGGAAGAAACAGAAGGAGAAACCCTGATTGAAAAAACAAATATTAAAATAGCAAAAAGTCAAATTAGCATAGCATCAAAGAAAGATGAAGAAATTTGCCAAACTACTCAAACAGAGATTAACAGTGCCAAGGTGGACATCAGCCTCCCGGCCGTCGACATCAGCCTTCCAAAGGCCAGCGTCGACGTGCAGGCGCCCGAGGCGGCCGTCAGCATCGAGGGCGAAGCGAAAGCGCCGGAGAAGGAGGTTGCAAAGACCAAGGAGGGCAAGTTCAAGATGCCCAAGTTCGGCATGCCTTCCTTTGGCTGGTCCAGCAGCAGGGAGGCCAAGGGCAGCGTGGCCGCCGACGTGGACGTCAGCCTGAAGGCGCCCCAAGTGACGGTGCCCTCGGGAAGCGCCGACGTCGAGGTGACCCTGCCCGCAGCCGAGATCCAAGCGCCCGGCGTGGACGTGACCCTGCCCGCAGCCGAGATCCAAGCACCCGGCGTCGAGGTGACCCTGCCCACAGCCGAGATCCAAGCGCCCGGCGTGGAGGTGACTCTTGAGACGAGCGCTGGAGGGGCCGTAGAGAAAGGTCGATTCAAGATGCCCGACGTCAAGATGCCCAGCGTCAAGCTGCCCAAAGTCAAAGGTCCCCACGTGCAGGTGAGCCTGCCAAAGGCAGACGTCTCGCTGCCCAAAGCCCAGGCCGAAGTCCAGGAGGGCGAACTCGCCCTGCAGGGCCCCGACGCCGAAGGCGGCCTGGAGGTGGCTGCGGGCAAAGTTGAGGGCGGCGGCATGAAACTACACATGCCGAAAGTCAAAGTGCCCAGCGTGGTCTTCTCCAAGCCAACCATCAAGGCGCCCAAAGCGGACGCAGACCTCAGCCTGCCCAAAGTCGACGCCAGCCTCCCGGAGGGAGACGTCAAGGCCGGCGCCGGTGACATCGGCATCGCCACCCCCGACATCAAGCTGCCCTCCGTCGAGCTCCAGGCGCCCGAGGTGGACCTCAAAGTGCCTTCTGCCGAAGTCTCGCTCGACGGGGCTGAGCTGGAAGCCCCCGGCCTGAAAGGGAAGTTCAAGATGCCCAAGTTCGACAAGCCCAAATTCGGAGTGTCGCCCCCCAAGGTGGAGGGGGCCGAAGGAGAGGTCAGCCTGCCCAGCGCCGAGGTCGACCTCCCCTCTGCCTCCGTGACAGCCGCAGGGGAGCGCCTCACGCTGGGCCTGAAAGCCGACGTCCCCAAAGCTGAAGGGGCCAGCGTGAAGCTGGAGAAGCCCTCCCTCAAAATGCCCAAAGCCGACATCAAAGCTCCCAAGGTGGACATCAGCCTCCCGGCCGTCGACATCAGCCTTCCAAAGGCCAGCGTCGACGTGCAGGCGCCCGAGGCGGCCGTCAGCATCGAGGGCGAAGCGAAAGCGCCGGAGAAGGAGGTTGCAAAGACCAAGGAGGGCAAGTTCAAGATGCCCAAGTTCGGCATGCCTTCCTTTGGCTGGTCCAGCAGCAGGGAGGCCAAGGGCAGCGTGGCCGCCGACGTGGACGTCAGCCTGAAGGCGCCCCAAGTGACGGTGGCCTCGGGAAGCGCCGACGTCGAGGTGACCCTGCCCGCAGCCGAGATCCAAGCGCCCGGCGTGGACGTGACCCTGCCCGCAGCCGAGATCCAAGCACCCGGCGTCGAGGTGACCCTGCCCACAGCCGAGATCCAAGCGCCCGGCGTGGAGGTGACTCTTGAGACGAGCGCTGGAGGGGCTGTAGAGAAAGGTCGATTCAAGATGCCCGACGTCAAGATGCCCAGCGTCAAGCTGCCCAAAGTCAAAGGTCCCCACATGCAAGTGAGCCTGCCAAAGGCAGACGTCTCGCTGCCCAAAGCCCAGGCTGAAGTCCAGGAGGGCGAACTCGCCCTGCAGGGCCCCGACGCCGAAGGCGGCCTGGAGGTGGCTGCGGGCAAAGTTGAGGGCGGCGGCATGAAACTACACATGCCGAAAGTCAAAGTGCCCAGCGTGGTCTTCTCCAAGCCAACCATCAAGGCGCCCAAAGCGGACGCAGACCTCAGCCTGCCCAAAGTCGACGCCAGCCTCCCGGAGGGAGACGTCAAGGCCGGCGCCGGTGACATCGGCATCGCCACCCCCGACATCAAGCTGCCCTCCGTCGAGCTCCAGGCGCCCGAGGTGGACCTCAAAGTGCCTTCTGCCGAAGTCTCGCTCGACGGGGCTGAGCTGGAAGCCCCCGGCCTGAAAGGGAAGTTCAAGATGCCCAAGTTCGACAAGCCCAAATTCGGAGTGTCGCCCCCCAAGGTGGAGGGGGCCGAAGGAGAGGTCAGCCTGCCCAGCGCCGAGGTCGACCTCCCCTCTGCCTCCGTGACAGCCGCAGGGGAGCGCCTCACGCTGGGCCTGAAAGCCGACGTCCCCAAAGCTGAAGGGGCCAGCGTGAAGCTGGAGAAGCCCTCCCTCAAAATGCCCAAAGCCGACATCAAAGCTCCCAAGGTGGACATCAGCCTCCCGGCCGTCGACATCAGCCTTCCAAAGGCCAGCGTCGACGTGCAGGCGCCCGAGGCGGCCGTCAGCATCGAGGGCGAAGCGAAAGCGCCAGAGAAGGAGGTTGCAAAGACCAAGGAGGGCAAGTTCAAGATGCCCAAGTTCGGCATGCCTTCCTTTGGCTGGTCCAGCAGCAGGGAGGCCAAGGGCAGCGTGGCCGCCGACGTGGACGTCAGCCTGAAGGCGCCCCAAGTGACGGTGGCCTCGGGAAGCGCCGACGTCGAGGTGACCCTGCCCGCAGCCGAGATCCAAGCGCCCGGCGTGGACGTGACCCTGCCCGCAGCCGAGATCCAAGCACCCGGCGTCGAGGTGACCCTGCCCACAGCCGAGATCCAAGCGCCCGGCGTGGAGGTGACTCTTGAGACGAGCGCTGGAGGGGCCGTAGAGAAAGGTCGATTCAAGATGCCCGACGTCAAGATGCCCAGCGTCAAGCTGCCCAAAGTCAAAGGTCCCCACATGCAAGTGAGCCTGCCAAAGGCAGACGTCTCGCTGCCCAAAGCCCAGGCCGAAGTCCAGGAGGGCGAACTCGCCCTGCAGGGCCCCGACGCCGAAGGCGGCCTGGAGGTGGCTGCGGGCAAAGTTGAGGGCGGCGGCATGAAACTACACATGCCGAAAGTCAAAGTGCCCAGCGTGGTCTTCTCCAAGCCAACCATCAAGGCGCCCAAAGCGGACGCAGACCTCAGCCTGCCCAAAGTCGACGCCAGCCTCCCGGAGGGAGACGTCAAGGCCGGCGCCGGTGACATCGGCATCGCCACCCCCGACATCAAGCTGCCCTCCGTCGAGCTCCAGGCGCCCGAGGTGGACCTCAAAGTGCCTTCTGCCGAAGTCTCGCTCGACGGGGCTGAGCTGGAAGCCCCCGGCCTGAAAGGGAAGTTCAAGATGCCCAAGTTCGACAAGCCCAAATTCGGAGTGTCGCCCCCCAAGGTGGAGGGGGCCGAAGGAGAGGTCAGCCTGCCCAGCGCCGAGGTCGACCTCCCCTCTGCCTCCGTGACAGCCGCAGGGGAGCGCCTCACGCTGGGCCTGAAAGCCGACGTCCCCAAAGCTGAAGGGGCCAGCGTGAAGCTGGAGAAGCCCTCCCTCAAAATGCCCAAAGCCGACATCAAAGCTCCCAAGGTGGACATCAGCCTCCCGGCCGTCGACATCAGCCTTCCAAAGGCCAGCGTCGACGTGCAGGCGCCCGAGGCGGCCGTCAGCATCGAGGGCGAAGCGAAAGCGCCGGAGAAGGAGGTTGCAAAGACCAAGGAGGGCAAGTTCAAGATGCCCAAGTTCGGCATGCCTTCCTTTGGCTGGTCCAGCAGCAGGGAGGCCAAGGGCAGCGTGGCCGCCGACGTGGACGTCAGCCTGAAGGCGCCCCAAGTGACGGTGGCCTCGGGAAGCGCCGACGTCGAGGTGACCCTGCCCGCAGCCGAGATCCAAGCGCCCGGCGTGGACGTGACCCTGCCCGCAGCCGAGATCCAAGCACCCGGCGTCGAGGTGACCCTGCCCACAGCCGAGATCCAAGCGCCCGGCGTGGAGGTGACTCTTGAGACGAGCGCTGGAGGGGCCGTAGAGAAAGGTCGATTCAAGATGCCCGACGTCAAGATGCCCAGCGTCAAGCTGCCCAAAGTCAAAGGTCCCCACATGCAAGTGAGCCTGCCAAAGGCAGACGTCTCGCTGCCCAAAGCCCAGGCCGAAGTCCAGGAGGGCGAACTCGCCCTGCAGGGCCCCGACGCCGAAGGCGGCCTGGAGGTGGCTGCGGGCAAAGTTGAGGGCGGCGGCATGAAACTACACATGCCGAAAGTCAAAGTGCCCAGCGTGGTCTTCTCCAAGCCAACCATCAAGGCGCCCAAAGCGGACGCAGACCTCAGCCTGCCCAAAGTCGACGCCAGCCTCCCGGAGGGAGACGTCAAGGCCGGCGCCGGTGACATCGGCATCGCCACCCCCGACATCAAGCTGCCCTCCGTCGAGCTCCAGGCGCCCGAGGTGGACCTCAAAGTGCCTTCTGCCGAAGTCTCGCTCGACGGGGCTGAGCTGGAAGCCCCCGGCCTGAAAGGGAAGTTCAAGATGCCCAAGTTCGACAAGCCCAAATTCGGAGTGTCGCCCCCCAAGGTGGAGGGGGCCGAAGGAGAGGTCAGCCTGCCCAGCGCCGAGGTCGACCTCCCCTCTGCCTCCGTGACAGCCGCAGGGGAGCGCCTCACGCTGGGCCTGAAAGCCGACGTCCCCAAAGCTGAAGGGGCCAGCGTGAAGCTGGAGAAGCCCTCCCTCAAAATGCCCAAAGCCGACATCAAAGCTCCCAAGGTGGACATCAGCCTCCCGGCCGTCGACATCAGCCTTCCAAAGGCCAGCGTCGACGTGCAGGCGCCCGAGGCGGCCGTCAGCATCGAGGGCGAAGCGAAAGCGCCGGAGAAGGAGGTTGCAAAGACCAAGGAGGGCAAGTTCAAGATGCCCAAGTTCGGCATGCCTTCCTTTGGCTGGTCCAGCAGCAGGGAGGCCAAGGGCAGCGTGGCCGCCGACGTGGACGTCAGCCTGAAGGCGCCCCAAGTGACGGTGCCCTCGGGAAGCGCCGACGTCGAGGTGACCCTGCCCGCAGCCGAGATCCAAGCGCCCGGCGTGGACGTGACCCTGCCCGCAGCCGAGATCCAAGCACCCGGCGTCGAGGTGACCCTGCCCACAGCCGAGATCCAAGCGCCCGGCGTGGAGGTGACTCTTGAGACGAGCGCTGGAGGGGCCGTAGAGAAAGGTCGATTCAAGATGCCCGACGTCAAGATGCCCAGCGTCAAGCTGCCCAAAGTCAAAGGTCCCCACGTGCAGGTGAGCCTGCCAAAGGCAGACGTCTCGCTGCCCAAAGCCCAGGCCGAAGTCCAGGAGGGCGAACTCGCCCTGCAGGGCCCCGACGCCGAAGGCGGCCTGGAGGTGGCTGCGGGCAAAGTTGAGGGCGGCGGCATGAAACTACACATGCCGAAAGTCAAAGTGCCCAGCGTGGTCTTCTCCAAGCCAACCATCAAGGCGCCCAAAGCGGACGCAGACCTCAGCCTGCCCAAAGTCGACGCCAGCCTCCCGGAGGGAGACGTCAAGGCCGGCGCCGGTGACATCGGCATCGCCACCCCCGACATCAAGCTGCCCTCCGTCGAGCTCCAGGCGCCCGAGGTGGACCTCAAAGTGCCTTCTGCCGAAGTCTCGCTCGACGGGGCTGAGCTGGAAGCCCCCGGCCTGAAAGGGAAGTTCAAGATGCCCAAGTTCGACAAGCCCAAATTCGGAGTGTCGCCCCCCAAGGTGGAGGGGGCCGAAGGAGAGGTCAGCCTGCCCAGCGCCGAGGTCGACCTCCCCTCTGCCTCCGTGACAGCCGCAGGGGAGCGCCTCACGCTGGGCCTGAAAGCCGACGTCCCCAAAGCTGAAGGGGCCAGCGTGAAGCTGGAGAAGCCCTCCCTCAAAATGCCCAAAGCCGACATCAAAGCTCCCAAGGTGGACATCAGCCTCCCGGCCGTCGACATCAGCCTTCCAAAGGCCAGCGTCGACGTGCAGGCGCCCGAGGCGGCCGTCAGCATCGAGGGCGAAGCGAAAGCGCCGGAGAAGGAGGTTGCAAAGACCAAGGAGGGCAAGTTCAAGATGCCCAAGTTCGGCATGCCTTCCTTTGGCTGGTCCAGCAGCAGGGAGGCCAAGGGCAGCGTGGCCGCCGACGTGGACGTCAGCCTGAAGGCGCCCCAAGTGACGGTGCCCTCGGGAAGCGCCGACGTCGAGGTGACCCTGCCCGCAGCCGAGATCCAAGCGCCCGGCGTGGACGTGACCCTGCCCGCAGCCGAGATCCAAGCACCCGGCGTCGAGGTGACCCTGCCCACAGCCGAGATCCAAGCGCCCGGCGTGGAGGTGACTCTTGAGACGAGCGCTGGAGGGGCCGTAGAGAAAGGTCGATTCAAGATGCCCGACGTCAAGATGCCCAGCGTCAAGCTGCCCAAAGTCAAAGGTCCCCACATGCAAGTGAGCCTGCCAAAGGCAGACGTCTCGCTGCCCAAAGCCCAGGCCGAAGTCCAGGAGGGCGAACTCGCCCTGCAGGGCCCCGACGCCGAAGGCGGCCTGGAGGTGGCTGCGGGCAAAGTTGAGGGCGGCGGCATGAAACTACACATGCCGAAAGTCAAAGTGCCCAGCGTGGTCTTCTCCAAGCCAACCATCAAGGCGCCCAAAGCGGACGCAGACCTCAGCCTGCCCAAAGTCGACGCCAGCCTCCCGGAGGGAGACGTCAAGGCCGGCGCCGGTGACATCGGCATCGCCACCCCCGACATCAAGCTGCCCTCCGTCGAGCTCCAGGCGCCCGAGGTGGACCTCAAAGTGCCTTCTGCCGAAGTCTCGCTCGACGGGGCTGAGCTGGAAGCCCCCGGCCTGAAAGGGAAGTTCAAGATGCCCAAGTTCGACAAGCCCAAATTCGGAGTGTCGCCCCTCAAGGTGGAGGGGGCCGAAGGAGAGGTCAGCCTGCCCAGCGCCGAGGTCGACCTCCCCTCTGCCTCCGTGACAGCCGCAGGGGAGCGCCTCACGCTGGGCCTGAAAGCCGACGTCCCCAAAGCTGAAGGGGCCAGCGTGAAGCTGGAGAAGCCCTCCCTCAAAATGCCCAAAGCCGACATCAAAGCTCCCAAGGTGGACATCAGCCTCCCGGCCGTCGACATCAGCCTTCCAAAGGCCAGCGTCGACGTGCAGGCGCCCGAGGCGGCCGTCAGCATCGAGGGCGAAGCGAAAGCGCCGGAGAAGGAGGTTGCAAAGACCAAGGAGGGCAAGTTCAAGATGCCCAAGTTCGGCATGCCTTCCTTTGGCTGGTCCAGCAGCAGGGAGGCCAAGGGCAGCGTGGCCGCCGACGTGGACGTCAGCCTGAAGGCGCCCCAAGTGACGGTGCCCTCGGGAAGCGCCGACGTCGAGGTGACCCTGCCCGCAGCCGAGATCCAAGCGCCCGGCGTGGACGTGACCCTGCCCACAGCCGAGATCCAAGCGCCCGGCGTGGAGGTGACTCTTGAGACGAGCGCTGGAGGGGCCGTAGAGAAAGGTCGATTCAAGATGCCCGACGTCAAGATGCCCAGCGTCAAGCTGCCCAAAGTCAAAGGTCCCCACGTGCAGGTGAGCCTGCCAAAGGCAGACGTCTCGCTGCCCAAAGCCCAGGCCGAAGTCCAGGAGGGCGAACTCGCCCTGCAGGGCCCCGACACCGAAGGCAGCCTGGAGGTGGCTGCGGGCAAAGTTGAGGGCGGCGGCATGAAACTACACATGCCGAAAGTCAAAGTGCCCAGCGTGGTCTTCTCCAAGCCAACCATCAAGGCGCCCAAAGCGGACGCAGACCTCAGCCTGCCCAAAGTCGACGCCAGCCTCCCGGAGGGAGACGTCAAGGCCGGCGCCGGTGACATCGGCATCGCCACCCCCGACATCAAGCTGCCCTCCGTCGAGCTCCAGGCGCCCGAGGTGGACCTCAAAGTGCCTTCTGCCGAAGTCTCGCTCGACGGGGCTGAGCTGGAAGCCCCCGGCCTGAAAGGGAAGTTCAAGATGCCCAAGTTCGACAAGCCCAAATTCGGAGTGTCGCCCCCCAAGGTGGAGGGGGCCGAAGGAGAGGTCAGCCTGCCCAGCGCCGAGGTCGACCTCCCCTCTGCCTCCGTGACAGCCGCAGGGGAGCGCCTCACGCTGGGCCTGAAAGCCGACGTCCCCAAAGCTGAAGGGGCCAGCGTGAAGCTGGAGAAGCCCTCCCTCAAAATGCCCAAAGCCGACATCAAAGCTCCCAAGGTGGACATCAGCCTCCCGGCCGTCGACATCAGCCTTCCAAAGGCCAGCGTCGACGTGCAGGCGCCCGAGGCGGCCGTCAGCATCGAGGGCGAAGCGAAAGCGCCGGAGAAGGAGGTTGCAAAGACCAAGGAGGGCAAGTTCAAGATGCCCAAGTTCGGCATGCCTTCCTTTGGCTGGTCCAGCAGCAGGGAGGCCAAGGGCAGCGTGGCCGCCGACGTGGACGTCAGCCTGAAGGCGCCCCAAGTGACGGTGCCCTCGGGAAGCGCCGACGTCGAGGTGACCCTGCTCGCAGCCGAGATCCAAGCGCCCGGCGTGGACGTGACCCTGCCCGCAGCCGAGATCCAAGCACCCGGCGTCGAGGTGACCCTGCCCACAGCCGAGATCCAAGCGCCCGGCGTGGAGGTGACTCTTGAGACGAGCGCTGGAGGGGCCGTAGAGAAAGGTCGATTCAAGATGCCCGACGTCAAGATGCCCAGCGTCAAGCTGCCCAAAGTCAAAGGTCCCCACATGCAAGTGAGCCTGCCAAAGGCAGACGTCTCGCTGCCCAAAGCCCAGGCCGAAGTCCAGGAGGGCGAACTCGCCCTGCAGGGCCCCGACGCCGAAGGCGGCCTGGAGGTGGCTGCGGGCAAAGTTGAGGGCGGCGGCATGAAACTACACATGCCGAAAGTCAAAGTGCCCAGCGTGGTCTTCTCCAAGCCAACCATCAAGGCGCCCAAAGCGGACGCAGACCTCAGCCTGCCCAAAGTCGACGCCAGCCTCCCGGAGGGAGACGTCAAGGCCGGCGCCGGTGACATCGGCATCGCCACCCCCGACATCAAGCTGCCCTCCGTCGAGCTCCAGGCGCCCGAGGTGGACCTCAAAGTGCCTTCTGCCGAAGTCTCGCTCGACGGGGCTGAGCTGGAAGCCCCCGGCCTGAAAGGGAAGTTCAAGATGCCCAAGTTCGACAAGCCCAAATTCGGAGTGTCGCCCCTCAAGGTGGAGGGGGCCGAAGGAGAGGTCAGCCTGCCCAGCGCCGAGGTCGACCTCCCCTCTGCCTCCGTGACAGCCGCAGGGGAGCGCCTCACGCTGGGCCTGAAAGCCGACGTCCCCAAAGCTGAAGGGGCCAGCGTGAAGCTGGAGAAGCCCTCCCTCAAAATGCCCAAAGCCGACATCAAAGCTCCCAAGGTGGACATCAGCCTCCCGGCCGTCGACATCAGCCTTCCAAAGGCCAGCGTCGACGTGCAGGCGCCCGAGGCGGCCGTCAGCATCGAGGGCGAAGCGAAAGCGCCGGAGAAGGAGGTTGCAAAGACCAAGGAGGGCAAGTTCAAGATGCCCAAGTTCGGCATGCCTTCCTTTGGCTGGTCCAGCAGCAGGGAGGCCAAGGGCAGCGTGGCCGCCGAGGTGGACGTCAGCCTGAAGGCGCCCCAAGTGACGGTGCCCTCGGGAAGCGCCGACGTCGAGGTGACCCTGCCCGCAGCCGAGATCCAAGCGCCCGGCGTGGACGTGACCCTGCCCGCAGCCGAGATCCAAGCACCCGGCGTCGAGGTGACCCTGCCCACAGCCGAGATCCAAGCGCCCGGCGTGGAGGTGACTCTTGAGACGAGCGCTGGAGGGGCCGTAGAGAAAGGTCGATTCAAGATGCCCGACGTCAAGATGCCCAGCGTCAAGCTGCCCAAAGTCAAAGGTCCCCACGTGCAGGTGAGCCTGCCAAAGGCAGACGTCTCGCTGCCCAAAGCCCAGGCCGAAGTCCAGGAGGGCGAACTCGCCCTGCAGGGCCCCGACACCGAAGGCAGCCTGGAGGTGGCTGCGGGCAAAGTTGAGGGCGGCGGCATGAAACTACACATGCCGAAAGTCAAAGTGCCCAGCGTGGTCTTCTCCAAGCCAACCATCAAGGCGCCCAAAGCGGACGCAGACCTCAGCCTGCCCAAAGTCGACGCCAGCCTCCCGGAGGGAGACGTCAAGGCCGGCGCCGGTGACATCGGCATCGCCACCCCCGACATCAAGCTGCCCTCCGTCGAGCTCCAGGCGCCCGAGGTGGACCTCAAAGTGCCTTCTGCCGAAGTCTCGCTCGACGGGGCTGAGCTGGAAGCCCCCGGCCTGAAAGGGAAGTTCAAGATGCCCAAGTTCGACAAGCCCAAATTCGGAGTGTCGCCCCCCAAGGTGGAGGGGGCCGAAGGAGAGGTCAGCCTGCCCAGCGCCGAGGTCGACCTCCCCTCTGCCTCCGTGACAGCCGCAGGGGAGCGCCTCACGCTGGGCCTGAAAGCCGACGTCCCCAAAGCTGAAGGGGCCAGCGTGAAGCTGGAGAAGCCCTCCCTCAAAATGCCCAAAGCCGACATCAAAGCTCCCAAGGTGGACATCAGCCTCCCGGCCGTCGACATCAGCCTTCCAAAGGCCAGCGTCGACGTGCAGGCGCCCGAGGCGGCCGTCAGCATCGAGGGCGAAGCGAAAGCGCCGGAGAAGGAGGTTGCAAAGACCAAGGAGGGCAAGTTCAAGATGCCCAAGTTCGGCATGCCTTCCTTTGGCTGGTCCAGCAGCAGGGAGGCCAAGGGCAGCGTGGCCGCCGACGTGGACGTCAGCCTGAAGGCGCCCCAAGTGACGGTGCCCTCGGGAAGCGCCGACGTCGAGGTGACCCTGCTCGCAGCCGAGATCCAAGCGCCCGGCGTGGACGTGACCCTGCCCGCAGCCGAGATCCAAGCACCCGGCGTCGAGGTGACCCTGCCCACAGCCGAGATCCAAGCGCCCGGCGTGGAGGTGACTCTTGAGACGAGCGCTGGAGGGGCCGTAGAGAAAGGTCGATTCAAGATGCCCGACGTCAAGATGCCCAGCGTCAAGCTGCCCAAAGTCAAAGGTCCCCACATGCAAGTGAGCCTGCCAAAGGCAGACGTCTCGCTGCCCAAAGCCCAGGCCGAAGTCCAGGAGGGCGAACTCGCCCTGCAGGGCCCCGACGCCGAAGGCGGCCTGGAGGTGGCTGCGGGCAAAGTTGAGGGCGGCGGCATGAAACTACACATGCCGAAAGTCAAAGTGCCCAGCGTGGTCTTCTCCAAGCCAACCATCAAGGCGCCCAAAGCGGACGCAGACCTCAGCCTGCCCAAAGTCGACGCCAGCCTCCCGGAGGGAGACGTCAAGGCCGGCGCCGGTGACATCGGCATCGCCACCCCCGACATCAAGCTGCCCTCCGTCGAGCTCCAGGCGCCCGAGGTGGACCTCAAAGTGCCTTCTGCCGAAGTCTCGCTCGACGGGGCTGAGCTGGAAGCCCCCGGCCTGAAAGGGAAGTTCAAGATGCCCAAGTTCGACAAGCCCAAATTCGGAGTGTCGCCCCCCAAGGTGGAGGGGGCCGAAGGAGAGGTCAGCCTGCCCAGCGCCGAGGTCGACCTCCCCTCTGCCTCCGTGACAGCCGCAGGGGAGCGCCTCACGCTGGGCCTGAAAGCCGACGTCCCCAAAGCTGAAGGGGCCAGCGTGAAGCTGGAGAAGCCCTCCCTCAAAATGCCCAAAGCCGACATCAAAGCTCCCAAGGTGGACATCAGCCTCCCGGCCGTCGACATCAGCCTTCCAAAGGCCAGCGTCGACGTGCAGGCGCCCGAGGCGGCCGTCAGCATCGAGGGCGAAGCGAAAGCGCCGGAGAAGGAGGTTGCAAAGACCAAGGAGGGCAAGTTCAAGATGCCCAAGTTCGGCATGCCTTCCTTTGGCTGGTCCAGCAGCAGGGAGGCCAAGGGCAGCGTGGCCGCCGACGTGGACGTCAGCCTGAAGGCGCCCCAAGTGACGGTGCCCTCGGGAAGCGCCGACGTCGAGGTGACCCTGCCCGCAGCCGAGATCCAAGCGCCCGGCGTGGACGTGACCCTGCCCGCAGCCGAGATCCAAGCACCCGGCGTCGAGGTGACCCTGCCCACAGCCGAGATCCAAGCGCCCGGCGTGGAGGTGACTCTTGAGACGAGCGCTGGAGGGGCCGTAGAGAAAGGTCGATTCAAGATGCCCGACGTCAAGATGCCCAGCGTCAAGCTGCCCAAAGTCAAAGGTCCCCACGTGCAGGTGAGCCTGCCAAAGGCAGACGTCTCGCTGCCCAAAGCCCAGGCCGAAGTCCAGGAGGGCGAACTCGCCCTGCAGGGCCCCGACGCCGAAGGCGGCCTGGAGGTGGCTGCGGGCAAAGTTGAGGGCGGCGGCATGAAACTACACATGCCGAAAGTCAAAGTGCCCAGCGTGGTCTTCTCCAAGCCAACCATCAAGGCGCCCAAAGCGGACGCAGACCTCAGCCTGCCCAAAGTCGACGCCAGCCTCCCGGAGGGAGACGTCAAGGCCGGCGCCGGTGACATCGGCATCGCCACCCCCGACATCAAGCTGCCCTCCGTCGAGCTCCAGGCGCCCGAGGTGGACCTCAAAGTGCCTTCTGCCGAAGTCTCGCTCGACGGGGCTGAGCTGGAAGCCCCCGGCCTGAAAGGGAAGTTCAAGATGCCCAAGTTCGACAAGCCCAAATTCGGAGTGTCGCCCCCCAAGGTGGAGGGGGCCGAAGGAGAGGTCAGCCTGCCCAGCGCCGAGGTCGACCTCCCCTCTGCCTCCGTGACAGCCGCAGGGGAGCGCCTCACGCTGGGCCTGAAAGCCGACGTCCCCAAAGCTGAAGGGGCCAGCGTGAAGCTGGAGAAGCCCTCCCTCAAAATGCCCAAAGCCGACATCAAAGCTCCCAAGGTGGACATCAGCCTCCCGGCCGTCGACATCAGCCTTCCAAAGGCCAGCGTCGACGTGCAGGCGCCCGAGGCGGCCGTCAGCATCGAGGGCGAAGCGAAAGCGCCGGAGAAGGAGGTTGCAAAGACCAAGGAGGGCAAGTTCAAGATGCCCAAGTTCGGCATGCCTTCCTTTGGCTGGTCCAGCAGCAGGGAGGCCAAGGGCAGCGTGGCCGCCGACGTGGACGTCAGCCTGAAGGCGCCCCAAGTGACGGTGGCCTCGGGAAGCGCCGACGTCGAGGTGACCCTGCCCGCAGCCGAGATCCAAGCGCCCGGCGTGGACGTGACCCTGCCCGCAGCCGAGATCCAAGCACCCGGCGTCGAGGTGACCCTGCCCACAGCCGAGATCCAAGCGCCCGGCGTGGAGGTGACTCTTGAGACGAGCGCTGGAGGGGCCGTAGAGAAAGGTCGATTCAAGATGCCCGACGTCAAGATGCCCAGCGTCAAGCTGCCCAAAGTCAAAGGTCCCCACGTGCAGGTGAGCCTGCCAAAGGCAGACGTCTCGCTGCCCAAAGCCCAGGCCGAAGTCCAGGAGGGCGAACTCGCCCTGCAGGGCCCCGACGCCGAAGGCGGCCTGGAGGTGGCTGCGGGCAAAGTTGAGGGCGGCGGCATGAAACTACACATGCCGAAAGTCAAAGTGCCCAGCGTGGTCTTCTCCAAGCCAACCATCAAGGCGCCCAAAGCGGACGCAGACCTCAGCCTGCCCAAAGTCGACGCCAGCCTCCCGGAGGGAGACGTCAAGGCCGGCGCCGGTGACATCGGCATCGCCACCCCCGACATCAAGCTGCCCTCCGTCGAGCTCCAGGCGCCCGAGGTGGACCTCAAAGTGCCTTCTGCCGAAGTCTCGCTCGACGGGGCTGAGCTGGAAGCCCCCGGCCTGAAAGGGAAGTTCAAGATGCCCAAGTTCGACAAGCCCAAATTCGGAGTGTCGCCCCCCAAGGTGGAGGGGGCCGAAGGAGAGGTCAGCCTGCCCAGCGCCGAGGTCGACCTCCCCTCTGCCTCCGTGACAGCCGCAGGGGAGCGCCTCACGCTGGGCCTGAAAGCCGACGTCCCCAAAGCTGAAGGGGCCAGCGTGAAGCTGGAGAAGCCCTCCCTCAAAATGCCCAAAGCCGACATCAAAGCTCCCAAGGTGGACATCAGCCTCCCGGCCGTCGACATCAGCCTTCCAAAGGCCAGCGTCGACGTGCAGGCGCCCGAGGCGGCCGTCAGCATCGAGGGCGAAGCGAAAGCGCCGGAGAAGGAGGTTGCAAAGACCAAGGAGGGCAAGTTCAAGATGCCCAAGTTCGGCATGCCTTCCTTTGGCTGGTCCAGCAGCAGGGAGGCCAAGGGCAGCGTGGCCGCCGACGTGGACGTCAGCCTGAAGGCGCCCCAAGTGACGGTGCCCTCGGGAAGCGCCGACGTCGAGGTGACCCTGCCCGCAGCCGAGATCCAAGCGCCCGGCGTGGACGTGACCCTGCCCGCAGCCGAGATCCAAGCTCCTGCTTTTGAATCTGTTATTGATTCTTCTTCTGGAAAAGATGTTGAGACGGGTAAAGCTAAGAGTTCTATCTTTAGAATGCCTAAGGTTTCCCTTTCCAAATCTTTCAAATCTCAGGCACACATTAAGTCTGGAATTGATGTTTCTGTGTCGGAAGGTGTTTGTTATTCTGTAACAGAGGAAACTCCTGCTGTTCTGTCAGGCAGTGTTGTATCTAAAATTCTTCCTGACTCTACGGGAGATAGTGGCTCTAAAAATACTAAATTCAGAATTCCTAGCTTGGGTTTCTCTAAAGTTGAAATTGCTTCTTCAAAAATCGAACAAGTTTCCCCATTATCAACAGGACATATTACTCTTACTAAATATGAAATGAATGTAGAAGAATGTGAATCAAAAATATTGTCTCATGCTGATCCCAGTATTTCTATAACAGATTCTGAAATTTTACATGAAAATGTTACTTCAGATCAGGAAAGTCTGATGCCAGCACTGAAAACACCAGCTGCTGAAATATCTGTGGATGACACAGAGTTTACAGTTAAAATTCCCAAATTTCGAAAACCAAAATTTGGATTTTCATGGTCTAAGGGAAAAGCATTAGAAAGTGATATTGGTTTCAAAGTGGAATCTGAAATTTCCCAGCTAAATATAACATCTGATATGATTGATACTGATACTGAAAAAACAGCTCAGGTGTCTGGTGCCAAATTAGATGTAGAGATGCACAAGTCTTCACCTGGAGTTACTCTGGGTGCACCAACATTGGATGTCAGTCTCTCATCAATGGAAGTTACCATGCCAAAATTAGAAGTAGATATCCATGGCTCAGATTTAGATTACAACTCAGAATTGGAAGCAGTTTTAGGAGAAAAGGACACTGAGGAGAAAGAAAACAAATTTAAAACCTCAAAATTCAAACTGCCTTCATTTAGTTGGTCACCAAAGAAAGAAGGTATTTCTCCTGAAGCTGAGGGACATACAAAAGAACCCACTTTGTCTACTTTATCTGGAGACGCAGAATCAACATTTCCTGTTGAGAGTGATATTCAAGATTCAGATGCAGCAGTAAAAATCAAAGGAGAAATAAAGCAAGATGGAGATGGAGATGGAGATGGAGATGGAGATGGAGAAGAGAAAGAAGGACATTTTAAAATGCCAAAATTCAAACTTCCATCCTTCAGTTGGTCACCAAAGAAGGAAGCAAGTGTTAAACTGGATTCTGTAGCAAATTTGGAAGATCATAAATTTGCTGTAATATCAAGCAGAACAGACAGAGAAGTGAAAGGAATTGCAAGTGATGATCAAGGTACTGAGTCAGCCCTTGATCTGGAAATATCTTCAGGAAAAGTTGAACAAAAAAGTCCAATTAAAAAGCCTCAGTTTGTCATGCCTAAAATTTCACTCTCCAAGATCAAGGTTCCCAAATCTCAGCCTCAGTCAACAAAAGTTGAAGCTGATGCTACTATTCCTAAAACAGAAAGAGAGGGCGATGCTTCAATACAGATACCTGATATAGAAAGAAGTCATTCTGAAAGGACAGAAGAAGGGGCACAAATAAGCATAAAACTGGCTGATGTTAAGATCCCCACTCCGGGGTTTTCCAAAATAGAAACTGGAGCCTCCCAAACTGAAAAGGGAGTCAGCTCAGCAACGATTGATGCTGCTCTGCTTCCCTCAGATGGTACGTTTCAACAGGTTGTCCTAGAACCGAGTTCTACCAATGAAGACACTATTCAAAAAACAGGTGTTAAGTTTCCCAAAGGAGAAGCTTCAGTTGAACTGAGGAGCCCTGAAATAGTAACAGAAATACCATCACTTGTGGTTGGAAGAAAGATGAAATTGGAAGGTTCTGAAGGAAAGATAAAAATGCCCAGATTTCAGAAGCCAAAGTTTGGAATCTCCTTAACAAAAGGGAAAGGTCCAGAGACAGAGATCACCTCTCCAAAAATAGAAGCTGAGCTACCCCATCTAAAAATGACAAATGAAATTGCTGACATTGCTGTGGGAGTTCCAGCATCAGAACTTACATCAGGTGTGTCAGATCCTGGAGTAGGTGTTTGTAAGATAAAAACACCCCAAGTTCTGGCAGCTGGCCTTGAAGCTCCAAAGGTAAACATAAGCCCCCAATCTGTGTCTAAACCAGTGGTGGAGAGACCTGTTGAGAGCCTTGAGGAGAAAGAAATCAAATTAAAAGAAGAAATAAAAGCTGAAGAAGTTCAGACTGAGGAACACCAGGGATGGTTTAAAATGCCAAAATTCAGAATACCTGCATTTGGCAGGACATCTTTAAAAGAAAAAAAAGGTGATGCTTATACTGAAAGAAGTATGGAAAAAGCTCAGGCAAGCAGTCCCTCTGCCAAAGTACAAACTGAAATGAGTGTTCCTGAAAATACCTTCTCATTACCACATGCAGTTGCTGAAATTACTATTGGAAAAGAAGGAATTCCAAAATTAGAAGATTCTGTGAAAAGTCCCGATGTTAGATTGTCAAAGATGGAAGGAGATATTTCATCATCCACAGAAAGAACAGATAGTGGAGTGAATGTTCCAAAACCTGAAACTTATGCAAACATAGTTAAGCATGGTGCTGAAGGACAAAAAATACGTATATCAGAATTCACAGTGTCTTCAGCAGAATTGTCTAATTCCTACCTAACTGCTTCAGAAATTGACAGAGAGAAGAGTTTAACAAATACGTGTACTCTGACTCTTCAAGAGCGTAAAGTCAAATCACAGGATGTCGAAGTCCCAAAGGTAGAAAGTTCCACTAAGTTAGAGACTTCAGGAGTAGGATGTAAAACATCATCAGCTGAAATTACTCTGGATGCAACACAGAAGAAAACAGATGTTAGTGTTCCAAAGGAAGAGCTAGATACTCAAAATCAAGAGGCAGTAATTGAAACAGGAAAGATAACAGGTGAGATGAAAATTAGAGGAAAAGACAGCGAAGGAAGCCAATTAAAAAGCTCTACCTGTGAATGGTCTGCAATGAAGGCATCAGAAGATGGTGTTTATGTTACAGCTAAGCTGGAAGATCTAAAGGTAGAAGTTCCAGGAGTGAAGATGGATGTTAAAATTGCTAGAGTAGATCCTGAAAAGAAATTTCAAGTGAAAAGCGTTGAAAAGGACATGTGTGCGGGGGTGGAAGTGCAAGTAGAAGACAGAGCAGAAACAAGTAAAATTAAACCATACAAATTTAAGATTCCAAAGTTCGGACTGTTGTATTCAGAAATGAAGGGTTTTGAAGATGGCATCAGTTTGTCAAAGTCAGAAGCTGGCTCAATATCTAAAACTGAAATAAGCACAGCAGAAACACAATTTCAAACACCAGAAGGATCTGTTGGGCTGAAAATTCCAGCCCAAGATCATATGGAAACATCTGCGAAAGTAACAGTGGAAACGGTGGATGAATTACAAGACGGCCCAGAAGTAAATATAAAAATACCCAAACTAAAAATACCAAGATTCACTTTCAAAGCTCTCCCAGCTGAAGTTGATGTTTCAGTGTCCAAAGTGGTAATGAACCCAAAGGGATCGAGCACTGACATTGAAGTAGTGCACCTGCAGCCAAGCTCTCCTACCTCAAGAGAAACACCAGAGGCTCTGGAGGGTGGTATTCAAAAAGCAAAAAGCAAAATTCTGACACTGACTGAACCTGACATTAAAACAGCACATGTGACTGCTACCATAGAGTCCTCCCTTTCAAACACAGGGCAAGACATTCATTGGTCATACCTAGAGGGCCAAGAAGTGAGCGAGAAAGTAGAACCTGAACATGTTGCCATTGAAAGGTGTGAGATCTACACTACTGAAATACTTAAAGAATCGGAGATTCTCTCACCAGAAGTCAAAACTGCTGCTTTGGGATTCTCATTGCTCAAGGTGAAATTGCCCGAATCACATAGCAACTTAGAAGTGCTGGTCCAGCAGCCATCTTCAACAGAAGGTGTACCAGTGAGCAAACCTAAACGTGCTAATGAAAGCTTCGGAATAGCAGCACAGCTGACTGGCAGTGCTGAACTTAAACTATCTGACAAACCACTCAGTGAGACTGGAGAATCTACTGGAGAATTAACTTTGCCAAAGTTAAAAACATTTGCTGTTGAAGTAAAGCCTTCCAGTAAACTTGAAGAGATCATTCCTGATAAGTCACCAGAGGGAGTAACTGTGGGTTCCCTCTCTAAAGAGGAGGATGTAGCTGAAAGACTAGAAGATGAAGATGTCACCAATGAAAAAGAAAAGACTGATAGTAAAAGATCTCCTGGAAGATTCAAATTTTGGCTTCCAAGTGTTGGCTTTTCATCTTCTGGTGATGAAACCAACACAGATTCAAAAACAGAAGTAAAAAAGTCCATTCCAGAAGATGTGAAACCTGCTGACACATCAGATGATTCTTCTAAGCAAAGTGAAAAAACTGGATGGTTTAGATTTCCCAAGCTTGGTTTCACATCTCCTTCCAAAAAGGCTAAGACTGTTGACAAAGAGGAGATGGGTCATAAAGAAGGAAGAATCTCAGATGAAGACAGCCCATCTGATAAACCTGATGTATTTTTTGATGCACAAGAAAGCTTATCACCTAAAGAAATAGACGGTGAAAAAGTTGAAATTGATGGGGCCTCATCTAATGTTCCAGTTTCTCGAACTATCGTGACATCTTCAGCAAGAACTGAACTTATCTTGTTGGAGGAAGAAAAAGGTAGTCAAATTAATATTCCTGGAGGTACAACCAAATGAAGATTGTCTTTTCTCAACCCTCAATGAAAATAAAATCATCTACATGTACAGAAACGAATATTTTCTTAATTTCCTAGCAACTGGAAATTAAACAAAACCAAAAGCTGATATTCATGAAAACAATTGAACAGTGTTTTACCACGTTCAAATTTTCAAGTACATGGGTGTGCTATACTGTGCAACTGATAAAGATACCGCTTTGTTCAAATCTTCCCCAAAGACAACAGTTACTACAGGTGCAGAGAAATCTATAGCAAAGTCTGAAAAGATAAATGAACCATGAAAGTAAATCATTGAAAGTCTCGGCAATAGCAGAAAGACTTGTTACCTTCTCAAAACTACACCAATTATGTTTAGATTATAGATTATTTCCAGAGTGGAGTATAAACTAGTACTATGAGAACTATACTTACCTGTTTAGATTTTGGACCTTTCTGACCTACTTTTGCTTTCTTAATAAAAAATTTTTCTTTATTTCAGCTAAGGTAATGTGTATATTGCACAAACATTTTAAAATGCAAAATAAAAACCAAATACTAGTTTAGAGAAACTAACACTTTACCTCTTCTTCTCTTCTCATTTTTTTGGTTATTGTGGTGGGTCATATGTAGCCTTAAAAGAATTTTTAAAGCAATCAAACAAAACAAGAGAATAAATTCAAGACCAAAACCCATATAACTCATTCATATTTTTAAGCTACTGAAATAAAACATGCTGACAAATAATTATTAAAATGTGGATAATAAATTTTAATGTATATATTTACTGAGTAGTTAAATGCACAGAATGATCTGCCACACTGGTGGAATTGCTTCAGAGATTTTCTGGGAAAGGAGATGTATATAATTATTTGCTTCTTTGTTTATATTAGTGCTTCTCTCAAGAGCGTAACAAAAACCAGAGTGCATCTGTGGCAGCCTTCACATGTATCATTAAAACACTGTCTATATTCTTAACTCACAATAAACTCACCATATGAATAATAACTCGAGTGGCATGAGTTACTGATAGCAACTGTTAGCATTTGCTGATTCTGAAAATCCCAGCAAAAGGTTTGCATACACCCCGCTATCTGCCTCAGCAGCTGGTCAGTGGCAGCAGAGTTTCTAAATACAGTGGTCAGTGGAGACTTTTTACTCATTACCATCCTGAGTTTTACAGATTTGCACATACAGACAAGTTTCATTATAGTAGTTTTCTCATCTTGTGTTTTCTTTCTCCATGTTCTACTTAATTCAGAGAAAGCAGACACAGCAAAATATTTAGAAACTGTTGTAAAGGAAGTGTACTTGGTTGTCAAACCATCTGTAGCTTAAGATGTTCTTCATTTCTGTATCTTCGAGGCAGATTTAAATATTCTAAAGAAAACTGCTGGCAGTTATTTTAACGAGAACTCTAATTATCCCTGAAGAGACTGTTCGCATACGTGTTAGGCATGTAGCATTCATTTGGATCACGCAATGTCTCTCCGAGTTTTCCCTAAGTACAAAAGTCATTGTTCAATAGACCCAAAATTAGCACATCAGACAAGACTGAGGAAAACGTTGTGATCAAGACAGAAAAATTAAGTCCAGGAAAAGGGAACGTATAGAATAAATTCTAACAGCAGCTCATACCCACTTGCAAAGCAGCCTTCACATAAAATGTTTCTCAGGTGGTGCCCATTTACTTAGGCTCACAAATAGGAATCGACCTAGACAGCGCTGACTGTAGGAGTCTGTTGCAAAGGTGACAGAATCAAGTCAATTAAAATTGAGCTCTGAGACAGCAGTGACCACAGAGCAATAATCACTATGATGTTTTTAAAATGTGAATGAAATAGTTAAGGGAAGAGCAGCAGTGAAAAGAAGCAGCAATAAAATCTTCCTCCAAATAGGCTAGTGTCAGCTTTGGAAATGGTGAAGGTTAACAAAAAAAGCAACCAGGTTAACAAGGTATTATCCAAGGGTAAGAACAGAGCTCAAAAAGGTGCAAGGAGCACAGACATGAACCTGCAGAACACAGACATTTTGTTAGCAGGCTGACTCTGACTCCACCTGCACACTTAGTTTGAAATGCTCAGGCTGTTGTTTCAACTGTGGTAGGTTTCCTTGATTACTGCTACTTATTTTTTAACATCTGAAAAAGTGGGCTGTTCAGCTAAACGTCTGTCTAAAGTCTCCAGCCAAACAAACCCATAACTGTGGTTGGGCACACACAAAGAAAAGGTATGAATGCACTAAAAAGACACTCTCACCCTGGTAATTTCTTGCATTGCCAAGACATGAATACATCTCCATTGGCTGGCTATTTTGTTGTTACATTTTGTGATGGGTTTGTGTCTGGCTGCCGTATCAGGGCAGGGTGGGGCTACAGGAGTGACTCCTCCAGAGAAATTTCTAGAGGCTTCTGCAGTCAGGAAACCATCCAGACCAACCCCTGGCTAAGACCAGGCCAGCCAGCACCTCAGTGAATCAATCTATTCAAGAGGGGATGTGTGTTGTGGGGTCCCTTTTTTCCCTTGTCTTTTGCGGAGTCTTTTTTTAGTTTGGAAAGCTGGGGGGAGGTGAGAAGAGAGCAAACACGGGGTCAGTGAGGAAGGGGAGAAGAAGGGCACCAGAGCAGAGATCTCCCCTAGACCCATGGTGAGACAGCAGGTGGAGGCTCTCCAGACCGAGGAGAGCAACAGTGGTGCAGGATCCAGTCTGTCACCTGTGGAGGTGCCCGAGAAGAGGACCATGCTGGAGAAGAGGACCACACTGGAGTAGAGGATGTGCCCGAAGCATACCGTGACTCCAAGGAAAACGTGTGCTGGAGCAGGCACGCTGCAGCCTGTGGATGTGTCCCACGGCGGTGGGAAGGACTCAGGAGGAGGACTGTCTCCCCTGAGATGGACACCGCCTGATGGCAGGGGAACGCTGCAAGGAGTCCTCTTCCTGAGCAGGAAGGACAGACCGCACCCCCATCCCCTCCCCATCCTGTGAGCTTGGGAGGAGGAAGTAGCCGGGAAAGAGGGAGGGCTGGGGGGAAGAGGTGTTTGAGATCTGTTTGTATTTTCTTTCTCTCGCTATCCTGACTTGATCTACTTGGTTTGGTTAAACTGGTGATGGGAAATTAAATTTATGTTTGTTTTCTCCTCAAGACTGTTCTGTTCTTT